>JBBMKE010238001.1:0-14430 GCA_037834125.1 Lippia alba | reverse complement strand
AGGCATTCTTCAATATACCTCTTTCCATTTCGTATACCATGAAACAATTCTTCTTTGTTGTCGCTCGAGATATACTTCTCCACTCCGGCATCCCCCGCTTGCAGAACATGTTAAAACCCTCAAACTCCACAAACGTAAAAGGGATATTGTGCATCATCAACATAATGGCTGCTGCTTCCTTCATCTTTTCCATATCAAATTTCCCATCTTGCAAGGGAGGAAGTGCAGTGTTTGCAGGACCAAACGCCAACCTCATTTGCTTAGCACTTTCTGCGTTTTTCTTTCTTTCAATTTCCTTGTACGCTTCACACACTCTGAGATGTCTAGTCATGTGTGATGTAGTACTTGTTTTAGTCTTGACAAATGTTTTACTACAACACTTGCATATGTATCTCTCTACCCCTTTTTCATCAACTATTTCCTCCATAACAGACCACACCAGGGATTTTTTTGTTCTCTTTGGCCTTTCAAAAGGATTTTTGGTAGCTGTGTCTTCCATTTGAGTATCCTCTTCACCATGATCTTCCTGAACATCCTCTACATCTTCTTCAAGCTCGTCTATAGATGTGTCCATTATATTTTCTTCCCCTTCTTCAGAAAATGTAACCGGAGTCAAGGGAGTCAAGGGAATCGTTGACTCAATTCTTGAACCCGATGTAGACATTTTTTGATAGACTGCAAAATAAAAAAAAATTACAATATCTTTTTAGGAACACATTCCACAATAGAGAAAATATCTTTATATTCAAACAACAAGACAAGAAATAGACAATCTGTTGAAGATACATTCTGATGCTTAGGTGATAAAACAGAATAAAGAGCAAAAAGTGATTTCAGACAATGATTTCAAAACTAACTTCACAAATTTCTCTGTACAAGATTTCATATAAAGTCATCAACCAAAAAAGATCGCTCAATATTATCTGAAGCTGCACCTTGAGTGGGAACTGGAGCTAGAGGGTTCAGCTACGTTGGTGGTGAAGGCCGGTGGCGCGGGTGGCCGTGGAGGCGTGAGGGGTGGTCGTGCGGCCGAGGGGGGTGGTCATGGAGGCGAAATGGTTGCTGTTTTTTTTAGTTTTGAAAAGTTGAGTGGTGAGCGACGCTTAATCATCACGACGGCGGATGGTGGGACGACGGTGACATGGAGGTAACGGAGGTTGACGACCGATGAAAATTGGGATTTCGATTTTGGGGGCTAGAGTTTCTTAGAAGGAAAGAGAGAGAAAGGTGAAAATTTGAAATGTGAAAAGTGAATCTGAAATATTTGAATTGTGAAATGTGGGATTTGGTTTTGGTAAAATATTTTTTTTTTATTTTAATATATTAAGCATATAAAATATATACAATATATACGTATACACTACTACAAATAAAAGTATAATATATTATTACACCTTATATAAATAACATATTATATATATAATATATATAGTATATATAATATATTTTTATTTTTATTTATTAAAATGTTAGGCTCGCGAACCCAAATTTTAGGAACAGGGGGTTCGAGTTCGATTCGTATAGGCCACGAATCGAGCCATGGTTTGGTTTGGGTTCGACTGTCTCGAATTCGAGCCCAAACCTTTGTTGATTCGGCTCGTCAGGCTTGCGAACGGGCTCGTCTCGTTTACTTCCCTAGTCCAAAGCATCCATGTTTTTTCTCTTCTTTTTTGAGATTTGATTTCGATGGAAATTGGTGGTAATTTTACACAAGTTTTGGAGACAAACGTCTTTTGAGAACTCCTATAATACTCGTGTGAAGCCAGACACGCCAAATTGCCGTGTCTCAGATCATCGCCCAAAACCTTCCAAACCTACAGGCCAGTACAGAAAAACAAGGCCTTGGCACATAGAAAGTAAACGTCAGAATTTGGGGGTTAACACAAAGAAACTCTCTTTAACTCATAAAGTAAAAGCGCCCTAACTGAATTAGGTGAATTCTAGTGTTTTGAACTCATACAAATAGTAATATTGTACAATCTCCTAGCAGCCATAGATGTAAATGTAACAACCAAGCTCTACTTTTGTATTTGTTTTCACTGTATAACGGTAAGCATAAGAAAGGAAAGAGTGGGGAAGAAGAAAGAAAAGACAGAGAAAGAGGCAGGAAAGGAAATTGATTTCATTCCAAAAACTAGGGCAACAAACCCTTACGTACAGCTTATATATCCCTTCTAATACAGCATGAGAAGCCATAATGACCAATAAGAAAGCAGGGATCCCACTAAGAGTTTTAATTAAAACATAACAATAATTAACAAAAGCAAAGTGACACGTCAGCCTCTGATTTGCACTCCATAGACGAAACGCTGCGTTCCAACTAAAAGAGTTGCTAATGCGCCTTTAAAAACGTAATCCTGCCCAACCTGCCTTCATCATCTTCCACACCTTATTCAAAATGAACTCAATTTCCACCTCATTCACGTGAGCATGCATAACACTGCCCCCTCCTTGAGGTAAAGCTTGTCCCCAAGCTTCCAGTTCTGGAAATTGACTGATAATAGGATAAAAATCCTCCCAGGTTGCCTCATATACAGGCAAATGCGACCATTGCACTAACAGTTGAACCACAGCAGTATTATTTCGTTTGACCATCCTTCTTGCAAGCACTTTTACTATTTTTAACTCCACTTGTGCTTCTTCATCCATGGGTGGTAGAACTTCACTCACCCTTTCAGCAGCTCCCACTTTCGACTTAAGCAATGAAACATGGAAAACATTGTGTATTTTTGCTTCAGCAGGCAGTTGCAACTTGTATGCTACTGACCCTATCTTTTCAATCACTAAGAAGGGTCCAGCAAACTTGGGACTTAGCTTTCATAGTTTACTGTGGCGGATAGAAAGTTAACGATATGGTTTCAGCTTCAGATATACCCTATGTCCCACCTTAAACTCTCTGTGACTCCTCTTCTTATCTACAAACTGCTTCATTCTATTTTATACCAACTCCAAATGATGCTTCAAATCTCTTGCTCATTAAATCCTCTAACCCCACAGACGTAACTTGATCATATGTTTCCAGAGAAAGATAGCTAGGCTTATAACCTTATAAAGCCTCAAATGGAGACATCATCAATGAGGTATGATAATTTGTATTATACCATATCTCAGCCATTGCTAACCATCTATGCCATTTCTTGGGATACAAGCCGCAAAAACATCTTAGATAATTCTCAATACATTGATTTACCCTTTCAAATTGCCCATCTGTTTGAGGGTGGTAGGATGTACTAAGATGTTGTGTGATTTCCAGTAACCCCAGTAACTCCTTCCAAAGCTGGCTTGTGAAAAGCTTATCCCTGTCAGACACAATGCTTTTTGGGAGACCGTGAAGCTTGTATACATCATTCATGAAGACAGTAGCTAATTGCATTGCTGTAAATGGGTGAGCTAAGGCAATGAAATGAGAATACTTAGTGAAACGGTCAACCACAACCCATATGGTGTCTTTCCCATCAGATTTTGGCAATTGCTCTATGAAGTCCATAGTCAAATGCTGTCATGCTTGCTGAGCTATAGGCAAAGGTTGCAAGAGGCCAGCTACCTTCCCAGTTTGATGTTTGCTCAACTGACATACTTCACATTGTTTCACCACCTCTTCTACTGATTTCATTAGTCCAGGCCACAAGAAAACTCCCTTGATTCTCTGAAATGTCCCCTGAATGCCAGAATGTCCTCCCATATGTGATTCATGCATGCTCAGAATCACTTTCTGTCTCAGTTCAGTTGATTTTCCCACATATAGTCTTCCTTTGTACCTCATAATTCCCTTAGAGTAAGAATATGGAGATACATTCATGGAATACATGAGTAGCTCAGTAATGATACTTTGAGCTTCTCTATCCTCCTCATAGCTTGCTTCTAACTCCTCAATCCACTGAGGTTGGAATACAGTTAGAGTACTACAACTAGCCTCTTCTTTTGTTCCATTCTTGAAAGAGCATCTGCAGCTCTATTCTCCCTTCTTTTCTTATATTCAATCACATAACTAAAACCCAGCAATTTAGTGAGATATTTATGCTGCAAAGGGGTTGAAATCTTTTGCTCCAGGAGATACTTCAGGCTGCATTGATCTGTTTTAATCACAAAGGTATCATGGAGCAGGTAGTTTCTCCATTTCTCCACTGCTTGAATGATGGCCAATAATTCCTTCTCATAAACTGATAAACCCAACATTTTAGGACTCAAAGCCTTGCTAAAGTATGCAATGGGGTGATTCTCTTGGATAAGCACAGCTCCCAATCCTTTGTAACAAGCATCAGTTTCTAAGGTGAATTTTTTAGTGAAATCTGGGAGAGCTAACACTGGAGATGAACTCATAGCTGCTTTAAGTTCTGCAAAAGCTCTATCAGCTAAATCATCCCAGATAAACTTACCTTTCTTGGTCAAGTTAGTTAAGGGTTTAGCAATGATCCCATAACCCTTAATAAACTTCCTATAATAACCTATGAGTCCTAAGAATCCTCTCAATTCTTTCACATTCTTTGGTGTTTCCCAATCCATCATGGCTTGAATTTTCCCTGGTTCTGCAGATACTCCTCCCTTACTGATCACATGCCCCAAGTATTCAATCTTCTCTTGCCCAAACTTACACTTTGAGGCTTTTGCATACAACTCTTGCTCTTGTAGTACTGTAAATACCATGCTCAAATGTGACTTGTAATCCTCCATAGTATCACTATACACCAGGATATCACCAAAGAACACCAAAACAAATTTCCTCAAATAAGCTTTAAAGATATGATTCATCAGTGCTTGAAACGTGGAAGGTGCATTTGTGAGCCCAAATGGCATCACCTTAAGATCATATAGGCCTGTGCTAGTGACAAATGTTGTTTTGGGAATGTCTCTAGCAGTTACTCTTATCTGAAGATAGCCTGCCCTCAAATCTATCTTTGAAAAGACAGTAGCTGATCCCAATTCATCCAAAAGATCATCTACAAGAGGTATTGGGTAGCTGTCTTTTATGGTGATTGCATTCAACCTTCTGTAATCAACACAGAACCTCCATCCCCCATCCTTTTTCTTAACCAATAGTACAGGTGAAGAATAAGGACTGTTGCTAGGTTGAATGACTCCATTTTCCAACATTTCTGACACCAATCTCTCAACCTCACACCTCTGAAGGTAAGGATATTTGTATGGTGCTTGTTTCCTCATCTTAGCTCCTTCTTTGATGGGAAACTGTGTTCATGCTCCCTCAATGGTGGTAATCCTCTTGGTTCTTGGAAAATGGAAGAATTTTCAGCTAATAATTTCTGTAACTCAGGAGCAGTTTCATAATCTTTGTTCTCCTCCACTGCAGATATCATGCACAAACACCCCAAAATTGTCTTACCCTTCTTCTTGATCATTTGCTGAAGCTTTTTCCCAGTGATTATACTCATGGATACATCTCTCTGTTCCCCTTGAAGAATAATTTTCCTATCACCTTGCTTGAACTTCAGAGTTTGCTTATCAAAGTCAAAGGTCAGAGGACCTAACTTCCTCAAAGAGTCCACACCAATCACCATGTCACACCCACCCATTCTTAATAATCTGGTGTTGGTTTTGAAGAAGTGTCCCCCCATTTCCCACTTGAAATCATTGCATTTGGAGTCACAGATCATCTTCTGCATGTTAGCAACTGTAACCCACAAAGGTGATGTGCATTCAATTTCACAGTTAGCTTTCTTGGCAAAGTCAGGATCCAAGAATGTATGAGTGCTGCCAGTGTCAATGAGAATGGTGAATAACTCATTACCTGACCTCCCTTCAAGTTTGATTGTCTTGGCAGCTGGTTTTCTATCCATTGCATTGATGGAAATGTACATCTCTGTGTCCTCACTTTCTTCTAGCTCAATGATATTCTCCACCTCATCTTCTACAGTAATGATCACAAAAAGATTTCTACACTTATGCCCGATGTGGTATTGCTCATCACAGTTGAAACATAACCCCTTTTTTCTTCTTGTCATCATTTCTTCTGAGTTTAATCTTTTTATAGGTGGGTATTTATCCTGATTTTGATTCAAACTCCTCTTGTTTCCCTGATCTAGTGCATTTGGTCTCACATTCCAGTTCCTAGGAGTTTGCTTGTTCCCTTTTCCAGTGATTTCCAACAAATACTCTTGCTTCCTAGCCAAGCAGATAGCATCATCCAGACAAGAAGGCTTAAACATTTCAACCAACTGTCCTATTTCCTCTTTTAATCCACTTAAGAAGCTTTTTACAAAGTACTCTTCATTGAGGGATGGGTTGAAATTCAACATAAATGACCTTAGTTCCTCAAATCTCTGCACATAATCTTCCACAGATTTGTCTTGCCTTAACTTGTTGAATTTCCCAACCAAATTAGCTTCCTTCAGATTTTCAAACCTTTTAATGACAGCATCAGCAAAACGATCCCACCCCAAAGCTTCTTTTCCATTCATATGATCAACATACCAAGTTACAGCCATACACTCGATGTTCATAACAGCAGTTGACAGTTTTTCATAATCACTCATTGGGTTGAAAGTGAAATAAGTTTGACATTTCCTTAACCATTGCCGAGGTTCATTACCATCAAACTTAGGAAATTCAAATCTATTTTTATGGTTCATTGTTCCATTGGTATTTCCCGGGGTTGGCAAAATACCTGAGTCATGGTTCTGCCTATTAGAACTTGAAGAAATCTCACCCAAGTTGTTGGTTCCTGTCTGATCTTTGTCCTTCAACAACCCTTGAATCAACATATCCAACTTCTTGGTGTTTTCTTCCGTCAGTTGCTTGAGAAGATCCACTCCTTCTTGAAGACGCTGAGTTACCATCTCCAAATCTTCAATTCGTGATGTGTCGTTCTTTGCCATTTGTGCCCAAGAAACCTTCCACCTAAGCTCCGATACCACTGTAACAAACAAGCTCTGTTTTTGTATTTGTTTTCACTGTATAACGGTAAGCATAAGAAAGGAAAGAGTGGGGAAGAAGAAAGGAAAGACAGAGAAAGAGGCAGGAAAGGAAATTGATTTCATTCCAAAAACTAGGGCAACAAACCCTTACGTACAGCTTATATATCCCTTCTAATACAGCATGAGAAGCCATAATGACCAATAAGAAAGCAGGGATCCCACTAAGAGTTTTAATTAAAACATAACAGCAATTAACAAAAGCAAAGTGACACGTCAGCCTCTGATTTGCACTCCTGAGACGAAACGCTGCGTTCCAACTAAAAGAGTTGCTAATGCGCCTTTAAAAACGTAATCCTGCCCAACCCGCCTTCATCATCTTCCACACCTTATGCAAAATGGACTCAATTTCCACCTCATTCACCTGAGCATGCATAACAGTAAAAACTCAAATTAAATAGGGAAAGGGTTAAGCACTGTAGCCTGTAGCCTATATATTAACTTGTAAACTGAGCTGGGTCTAGTCCAAGAAAGATGATTTCTAGGCAGCTATGGCATATAAATGCACTGAAATAAACGAGAAATCTACAACTGTAGAAAGGCTTATAAAAGGTATGTCTTAACTGTGGGATTATCGCAGTGATGGTAGACGGGCAAGATTCAAGACTTACAAGTGGGACAAGGTATGAATAATACATAGCAATTTTTTTTTTAATTATTATTATTATTTTTTTTTTTTTAAGGGACATAGCAATACAGTTGTATGCCACAATTTGTACCAAGTACATGAACATTTCGCTTTCATATCATATAAGTCAAAATCTAAAACAAATGTCATCACGCCAAAGTGTTTATTTCTCTGAGAAAAAAAAGAGTCCGAAGTCCGAACACAATTGTATTGCGGTTGCTCGAACCTGTTCAAAGTGGGGTTGTTGAATAGTTATTGTTCCTAGAGATTGAAATACGAAAGAGTACGTTGCGACCCAATTCTTCTCCGTCTAAGGCGTTCGGCAATAATGAAAGCGAGTTCAAGAGACTGAGAAGCATTGAGCCTGGGATCACAGTGAGTGTGGTAGCGGGAGCTGAGATCATTGTACGTAACGGTCCTCGACCCTCCAACACATTCTGTGACGTTTTGTCCGGTCATCTCTAGATGTACGCCTCCAGGATAGCTTCCTTCTTGATCATGGACGTCAAAGAATGCCCTCACTTCGGCCTGAAAATTAGACATAGCATAACATCTATTAACAAGAACTGTGAAATAGAGCTATATTTGGACCTGTGAAATTGTGTGGAGGATATGAAAACTGAAATAAAAAGAAGGGATAATCAATGAGACATATACTCAGATTTGGTCTGAATAAACAAACTTTCCCTATCAAAGAATTTATATTAAATCTGGATCCATTAATTTTCAATTTAAATTTATGACTATAACAACATAAATAGGCCGAATATCAAGATATACCTAGGGAAGTTTTTGTAATTTCTCATATATCAGGGGAAATTTGTGTAATGGTGCAAACCTCAAGGCATGCCAATGTAATTATCCCAGAAAGAATAGAACATGTCATCATTGGTGAATATCTTTTTACTTTTTTCTTTAATGATTAGAAATTTCGCCATTTGGGAGTTGAGTTCCGAGTTCCGAGTTCCAACTAGCTTCACTATGATACGGATGGATATGGATGTTAGGCGTTAGTTTAGCAGAGATAGGATTTGATTTACTTACTGCTCAAATTATTAGTCAGTTACCTTTTCCTTATCGTATTCATTAGTTAAGAATCCTAGTTGTAACGTCCCAACTTTCTACTATTCAGGTATACACGCCACGCCTGAGTTTGAGA
This sequence comes from Lippia alba, assembly GCA_037834125.1. Lineage (NCBI taxonomy): Eukaryota > Viridiplantae > Streptophyta > Magnoliopsida > Lamiales > Verbenaceae > Lippia > Lippia alba. The sequence continues at coordinate 5,717 of JBBMKE010238001.1, read as the reverse complement.
GATAGAAATGTTAATTTTCTTATTTTATTTTATTATATGAATTTTATTTCTAAGTGTTACGTGAAATATTTGATGAATGTGATTTAAATTCATACGTGACCTTGATTGATCATTACATGACTTTGGAGACTTAAGTGCAAGATTTTACTTGGACCTAAATGATTTTAATTTGAAACTTATTATACCAAAGTGTATAACTTAAAACCTTGGGGACTATTGTGCAAATTGGGGCCATTTTCTTTCTTATATCAAGAATGCATACATGAATGCATACATTCACACACAAGAACACACAACACAAATGCATTTCCCTCTCCCTCTCGGTCCATACACCTCCAAGAAGGAGGAAGTGAATTTCTTCATTCCAGTTTGATTTCAAGCTATTGGTTGATCCTTGAAGCATTATACAAGCATCATCTACTCTCTTTTCTTCTTCCTTTCTTCATACAAGGTATATTGGAGTTTTGATTAAAATTTGGAATTGGAGCATGATTGATAGAGTTTGAATTTCATTGGTAATTTGTGTGCTTTGACGCTTAGAGACTTGAATATGAACTTGGGACTTGAATTTCATGCATGAAAATGAGAGTATGATCAATATGGGTTGATGACTTCTATTAAGGGTTTATGATGAAATAAATGATGATCTATTGTTGTTTGAATGCATTAGATGTTGCCTAAGTGTGGTATTATGTGTATATGCATATATTGAATGATTTTTATGGTTTGAATTTGATTTTGTTGAGTGTTCCATGGAGTTATGAAACTACCCTGCTGTGTTATGTTTTTCGAGTAGAGGATCCCGACCGAGATCCCATTTGAAATAAAAGCAGTCCCGGCCGGGATGATCTCACAGAATGCACACATAGGTGATGTCCCGGCCGGGACACATTTATAACTGGAAACAATCCTGGTCAGGATCCCAAGCTTCCTTGGCTACGTATCTTCTGTCACGGTCGGGACAGTTTATAACTAAAAATTAGTCCCGGTCGGGACCTCTCTTTGGGTGAACAGTACTTTAGTGTGTAAAAATTATGTTTTCTTCGATTAATTCCATTGACCCCCTTATGTAAAAATTTGCTAAATTAGTGGAAAAATATGATTGTTTCATTAGTGATCATGCCATTTCATAATTCTTCACGCATATTGACCTATTTCATGATTTGCCATTCGTCTTAAGTGGTGCATGAGTCGAGTCTCACTTTTATGCATTCGTTTTGTGACACCCCGACTTCTTGTCCGTACAGGTACGCGCGCTACGCGCTACGCGCGAGAGTTTTGAGAGTTAGGAATTTATTTATTCTTGCTTGTTGCGTATTTTGATAGTATTTCATGCGTTTTTCCTAACTTGTTATTATGTGATATTACTTGGTAATTTTTGGGATTTATGTGCATAACCATTTCATGACTTAATTGCAACATTTCATACTTGGCATACCACTTTGCATCATTTTAAATTTTGTAAGGACCATTTTGCAATTTCCCACCTTTCACACACTATATACCGATATATACATACTTGCACACACACACTCCCTTCATTTCATTTTCACTCAATTTCTTGAGCAATTCCAAACCCTTCCCCCTTCATTGATCAAGCCATCCAAGAAGCAAGAGGCCAAGTGAATTCCTTTCATTCCAACACAAGATTTCAAGCCAAGAACTTCATCCCCATTCTCTTCCCTTCATCTCATTTGCATCCAAGGTATATGTTCATATTGGGTTTTGAGAATTTATTGCATCTTGTTGGTCTTGAGCATGAGTGGTTATTGGTTGAGCTTTGTGGAGTAATTTGGCATGTATATAGGTGAAGGTATGCATTCATGGATGTGGTTTTGAGACTTGGAAGAATGAGTGTATGTTTTATGTAATTTGGGGGTTTCTAGTGAATTTGATTGGATTCAAGCATGTATTGTGGTGTTATTTGTTGCCTAATTGTGAACTTGAGTTTATTTGTTGTGGCTTGATTGGTTTTGTGAGTTGCTTGGTGTTTGATATGAGTTTGGGAGGATTTGGAGCTTGTTTCCCGTCATTTTTGTTGCCCAGAAACTTCCACGGGCATGGAAGATTCCTCCACGGGCATGGAGGGTGCCCGACTTTCTGCCTCATTTTGACCTTTTTCCCACGGGCGTGGAACTTGCCCTATTTTCTGCCCGAGTTTGTTTTGCTTCGTTGACCCATCATCCAAACTCCAAATGACCTGAAATTTTAACCCTATAAACCTTTTGAAGTCTAATTCATTCTATAATTGGAATAAACTCAATATCTTTTATAGTTTGAGAGATCTAATCAATCCTTTTGGGTGTCGTCATTTCCTCAAAAATCTACTTTCGCTCAACTTCGCACCTATACCATTTTCACCTCGATTTGAATTACATTTTGAGCCATACATATTTAGAAATCCCTATGTGTCTACTTTCATATCCAACAAACAAAACCCAATTCCAATTTCTCAATCTCAAGATATTTCCATTTTCCTACAGCTTGTGCGTTTTCGAAAATTGTCCACTTTTGCTAAAACTTGCCAAAACCCCTTTTCTTGCATTTCTTTCGCTCTCTTGACTCTCATATGTGATTTATATGAATTATTTACTTGAATTATATGCCTATTTGATTGTGGAGCATTAATTGTACACGTGGACACCATCATGTCATAGCATATCATTTTATAATTTTGATATGCATGTATATTATCTCATATCTTGACACGAACACCTCATATGAATGTCGTGCGTCCTATATAGTTTCATGTTGAGTTGTGTTTCAAACGTGTCTTATCATTTCTTGTCCAGAGGATTTTCAAGAGGGCTTTGAGCCGTTGGTTTAGAGTTCGTGGCGTTCTTGTTCTTCCTTTTGGTACCGGTTCAGGTGAGGAATTGTTAGGATATTTTAACAAATCCCTACAACCCTATTATGTGAGGTTTTGGCCAAAAACACTATTATATAAGTATAGTTTTCAAAACTCAAATGTTTTCTAAAAACACCTTGTTTCCTGGTTCCTGTCCCGTTTTGGCGAGATAATCACATTTCTTGGGGCCTAGGGGCTAATGTATTGAGAGAATCGAGGAAGCTAGGGCTGACGGCTACCTCTTACATTAGCCCCAACCAACTTGGAGCAACCTGGAGGTTCACTAGAAGTTTTGGTGAATCGATGGATTCCGGTCTTTGGAATTCATGTACCCATTGATCATCCTGTCCTGGGTGGTAAGGGCTAGCTACCCGAGCCACCAACCCGGTGATATAAGGATTACCTGTGCACTGAATTGAATCCAATAACAAGTGAAACATAATTATGCATGATCACTTAATAAGATCTGGTACACAAAATGAAGTGGAGTTGGGAGAGGCTCACTCGCCGAGCCATTTTGCACTTTTTTCGAAATTAATTCAATTAGCTGTAATTCCATACATTGCTGCCCGATTTCAACTCTTTCTTGAAAACTTTGTATGGAATTATGGCTTGCATGATTTTTCTCACTTTATATATTTATTTATGCCTTTTCACTCAGTCTTGTAGAAACTGACCCCTCCCTCTTTTGTCCCTCAGGTTTCTTGCCATAGCTAGGTGAGAAATTGCTTTAGTTATTTTATTTTCGTGTCTAGCTAGGTTCACTCATTTTGTACCACACTTTTTATTATTTTGGTTATGTATGTATGTATTGGAGGTTGAAGACTTGCTCTTGTAAATATTCTTTTGATATTCCTGTTATGTACATTCCTGTAAATTTTTCCCGGTTCTATTTCACTCCAGTTGTTGCATATTCCTGAATTGTTGGTACAGGGTTAGTCCCACCTAGCTAGGGTGTGACACCCCTCGTTTTCAAGATTGACCAGGTATGACGTCACGAGTGAGGTTAGGTTGAGAGACGTGTATTACTTGTTTAATTATGTAAATTATGAGAAATATGTTCTTAATTATTCGTTTGTATGCTTTAATTGTATTTCTGTGCGTACGTGACTAACCGTTTGTTCGTTTTAATTTAATCACACGAACACCCAATTCCTTCCCCGAGCATTATCTTTTTATTTATCGTAAATTCTTGAATCTTTGTCCAACCTTTTATTTAATTTGGGAATCAAATTCTACCCAATCGTGTTTTAATTTGAGCCAAAATCATACAAAATATCACCACACACAAATATACCCCAAGGACTTTGATAAACTCTCTCTTTCCCTCATATATCATGTTACATGCCCCCCATTTGTTCTCCTTCATTTCTTCTTCTTGCCTCATTCTTTTTCTCTCCAAGAGAGCTCCACCACCATGTCTCACCACCGCCACCGAGCCATCACCACCACCACCTCCTGCGCCTCCCCCATCTCTCCGGCATCACCTCATCATCACCTTCCTCTCTTCTTCTTCCTTCTTCATTTCTACTCCAAGCAAGATCAAGGGGTCCAAAAAGAAAAGGGGGAAATCTAAGCTCAAGCTCCGGGATGAATCCGGCAACTCTCCGACCACCATGAGTTCACCTTGACATCCTCATTACGTCTCCGGTAAAATCTCTTTCCATTCCATGGTTTAATTGGTGGAGTATGTGTATATGTATATGTGTATGTATAGGTTATATATATATATAATTCGTGGGTTTGAATTGTGGATTGAATCTTGGTTTAATACTTGTTTTATGTGATACATATGTGTGTTTTGATGCATTTTGGTGTATTACTTGATCCGGAGGTGGGTTCGGGTAGCTTAGGGAACTTTCCCTTCGACCCTCTACTTCTCTACTCTTATTTTTCGTGGAAGAAAACCCAACACGGCCGTGTCAATGCCCAGTTCATTTTCAACAAGGCCGTGTTAGAGCTTCGAATATTAGTTTTCTGCCTGACACGACCATGTCAGTTCTCAGGCCATTTTTGACACGGCCGTGTCTGCCTTGTTTCCTCTCCAATTCGGTTGAAATTTTAACCATAGATACCTTTTTGAGTCTAGAACATTATAAAATTGGTTTCACCTCAAAAATCATTCTAGATTATGAGATATAGCCCTCGTAAAATTGTGTCGCCACTTAGCTGAAAAACTGCTTTCGTCCAACATCCGACCTACGCCATTGTCACTTCGCTTTGAACCATGATTTAAGATATATATTTTTGGAAAGCCCTATGTGTCTAGTTTCATTTCCAAGAAGAAAAACTAAATTCCCATTTCTCAATCTCAAGATACGGTCATTTTTCTAAAGCTTGTCCATTTCGGAAAATTTCCAGTTTTTGCCCGTTTGTACTCGGAACCATTTCTTATGTTTTTCTTCCATTTTTCTTTTATCTTTCCACCTCCAAAATTGATCCTAACTTGTTTTTACTTGTTTATGTGTATGTACTTGCACTCATATGCATCTTATGTTACTTGAGCTATGTGAATTGTTTGCATGAAGCACGTATGCATCTTGTTTGTGACACCACTTCATGTTAAGCATTAGTTGTGCATGTGACTGTGTTTTATGATGATAAATGAATATGATGAGCTATGCAATATCTTGAATTGCATGTAATTGATTTGGATATGAGCTTTGTGACGCCCTAGCATGGGCCATCCACATCCCCCGCACCCGAGCTCAAACTCACATACGAAATGAACTTCCATACATGAGCCCGAACTCGAGCGAATGGAGACCTAGACACGTACACACTAGGCTAAGCGGGGCTAGACCATATACAGAGTGCACAAATAACAATAAAACATACATGCAGAAGCAACAGGATCTAAATCGAGCAT
>JBBMKE010237783.1:0-14437 GCA_037834125.1 Lippia alba | reverse complement strand
TCTCGGATTAGGGGAGTTCAAAACATGCAAATATAAAGTCTACCCTAACAGACAAATAAGCACATAAAGAAGTGTTGTCTATGAACAAAATTATTTCGTTTATTACTCAAAGATTGTGATTTTACATGGAATAAGTAAATCACTAACTGCTTTCAGGGCACTATTCCTAAAAATTTTGACCAACTTTAAAGAGCTAAAAATATCTAACTTTTTTAGATATTTAACATTACTTTATTTATTATAAATAAATAATTTGATAACTAATCAATTAATTCATAATTAATTTATTAGACTTATTTCTCAAAAATAGGACATTAATTTTAATTCAAAATTAAATCAAAGCCCATTAAATAATTAACACGTTAATTATTTAATACTTATACACATATATACACATGTGATTACATCCAATAGGACACGTGTCAATCACGCACGCCACACTTGTGCTTCACATGTGTGGTCCCACTTTACTCGATTAACTCGTTTAATCGATTCTAGGCCTTAACCCACATGATCGGGTTGTTATGTATGACCCTCTAGGTTCTTAATTCAATTAGTATCGACCCTAATTAATTAATTCACTAATTAATTAATCAGTCCACGGATTAAACGGCCATAGTCTAGCAACAGGCGTTTAACCCCTAACTGCATAAGAATGTCTGGATTTGACAGAACCTTTAAGTCATTGATTAATGTGAGAAACAATCCCCTTACATCCCATCTCTCAACCAAGATATAGGGTAAGGAAATAATCAAAACCCTAATAATCTCAGTCTTAAAGCTAAGTGCATTTCATATCCATTTGATCTCAATCTAAGAAACTCTTTTCTTGATGTCTTGATCTACTACCTTGGCCAAGGACTTCAATATGGCATATGAATGACTTATACAGTAAGAGATCAAGTTGCTGACGCAAGTGTAGGTCTTTTATCAATTCTCACATACTTTCGTGACTCACTTGTACAGCCCCAGCATAAGCCTTGAATTAGTTGTCTTTCTTGACACCCTTTAAAGCTTATACCTAAGATTACAGTGTTAACTCACAAAGTAACAATGGAATCTCAAGTCTAAGGATCAATTAATCACATCAATGACGTGAGATATTTCCTAGTCTGGAAGTTTCCATTTCCTGAAATAGAAACTTCCTTTTCCATTTAGGAATCTTCTCACACGGGGCACCTTAGTGTACCTACTTAGAATAAGTAAGCACCCCCATATATCACGCACGTATCAACTATACAGTTTACACCCCATAAAATAAGGTGAACCTTCTTAAGGGCGTGATCACACGAGCAAGCCTCAAACGAGCCGAGTTGACACTCTCACTGTCTGTAGGACTCATTTGCTTGGATTATTTTACTAATCATGGCTTATGTGATATAGGAGCTCGTCTCATGAACCATTTAACCTAAATGGTAGAGTCCTATAAGTCATCAAGATTAGGAGAGTTCTTATACATGTGTAGTTAAAGTAAACACACACCTAAACAAGATCATATAAAGAAGTGCTACCTTTATTCATTATTTCATTCAAAGATTGTCTATGATAACAATAAGGAAAAGTACAAAGCGGATAAACTATCAGCTTTAAGGGCACTATTCCTAACAGTTTGGTACCCTCGAATTGCTTCGTAACTTTGTCTCGCGCTTATATGACCACCTTTCACTAATTTGCACAAAAGTCCCTCATTTCTTAGTATTTTATCATGATTCTTTGCCCCCTTCTCCCCAACTCATCCTACTACACCCCCATACTCTCCTTTGACCGATTCCCACACCAAGAAAGAAGGATTCCCACACCAAGGTCATTCTTAATAAGTTCGTTGTGATCTTCATAGATGATATTCTGGTGTATTCTAGGTCCGTTGAAGAGCATGCACAACACTTGAGAATTGTCTTGGAAACTCTAAGAAAATACAAGTTGTGTGCCAAATTCAACAATGTGCCTTTTGGATCGATAGAGTCATATTTCTAGGCTATATCATTGTTGGCAACGGAATCGAAGTTGATCCATCCAAGATCGAGGCCGTGCTCTATTGGAAGAGACTGAGAAATGCCTCAGAGATCCGAAATTTTCTCGGGTTAGCAAGGTATTATCGCAAGTTTGTTAAGGACTTTTCCAATATTTTCGCCCCGTTGACCCGATTAACTAAGAGATACGTACAGTTTATGTAACACCCGAACGCGTAGTGTCACATCCCCCGCACCGAGACCTCGACCCGAACATGAAATGGAAGTCCGTGCCCGAATCTCAATCACGGTGAACGGGGACTCACACACTCACTTGCTATACGAGGCGGGCTAACCCTTAAACCACTTAATAACCAACGACGACAATAACCTGAAACAGAGCAAGGCAATAGAAAAATGGAAGCATAACATACAATATCCACAATGAGCCACGGGCTCCAAAATTACAATATTCACGTAAGCATGGTCTTCGTAGCCTCAAGAAAAGTAAATGCGATCGAACATAATACAATACCAAAACGATAAAATAATAATATGAGTGTGTGCGTTACAAAATAACCCACATGTGAGACAAGTATGCAAGACTCTCTAAGACTTGTATCCCTGCCTAGCACGAAGGCACACCTGCAAGCAAAAGACTGAAACAAAATCGGGTTCAATCCAAAATGGATTGGTGGGTATAAAAATAGGGCATATAATATAATATCGCAGAAATTAAACACGTTCTTGCAAGCTATAATCCCGATTGATGTTTTGAAACAATTTCCTAAGCGGACAAAAAAGAAAACATCAACGGGTTTATAACTATCATTTTCATTAACAATCGGTCCTTCAAGACCTGGCGAGTGGGCGTGTACAATCCAATCTCCTTCTCATGTGTGTTCCTTAAACATTCAATCATTCATGCGTTATCATGCATTTAAATCTTTCGTGCACATTCAATTCATTTCAATACATGTTTGGGCAATCCGAGTCACAGGCATTCCCGCACGTTCCTCTTTCTTTGGGTGATGGACGGGCTTGCAAGACCCAACCATCCAATCATAGTGGCTAATGGGGTACATGAATCCCCAAAAGCCCGTCTAACATTTCTTTGCCAAAACTCCTGGCAAAGTCCGTTTCGCCGAACATGCGGTGGAACTAGTATGAGAGAGCCACCGTCGGCCCTTGCTTTCCCGGATAGCCTCACACACTAAGCTCCTGGACTCCGTCAACATTCATGCTCTCACCAAAACATTTTGGTAGGATTTAAACAAGAAAAAGGCTTGACTTTTGAAATCATTGACACGAAAATGACTCAATACTTATATATATATAGGTTTTGGCTTGAAAACTTGCACATAAGGGATATTATTGGGTCGTTTTACCTAATAGAAGAGAAACCCACCTTACGCCAAAAGGAAGAAAAGATAAGAAGGAGCTGGAACTCGCCCTTGCCTCCAACAGGATTGGTATCTGTGCAAAGAAAGTGATGTGAAAGCATGAGGACCAAATATGACGTACGACAACGTCGTGCAAATGACATGATATGCTTATGACATCGATTAAGGTGAAAATGATGCATTCACATATCACTTCATTAAATCTTGTTCATAACATGCGCATTTCACGTGCATTGAAGTCTCAATTCATGCATAAATCATAGAACACGTTCACAGGGTATAACTCAATCAATTAAAGCCAAACAATTCAAATTGAGTCATGGATCTTCAATAGCATTCAAAACGTACTATTCAACAAGTAAATAAATCAATTAAATCATAAAAGAGCCGAGGAAAGCATGTGAATCATGAACAAAAACGAAGCAAACATGTATGCAATAGGCAATAATGTTGCACGGCCGCGCGCGGTTTTACTGTAAATTCCGCGTGGCCGTGCGGTATTATTTTTCCTCCAGCTCAAACTTTTTGCATGGACGCGGGCATTTTCCTTCATAAATCCGCATGGCCGTGCGGTTATTTTTCAAAAAATATTTTCTAGTTCAAACTTTGAGCGCGGCAGCGGGCGATTCCCTCACAAAATCCGAGCGGCTGTGCGGCCCCTATTTCAACGAAAATGAAGTGCAGCAACGAGCATGAATCCATCAAACCAAGCATCAAACAATTAAAACAAATTTTAAGCACCAAGAATTCTTAGAAATTAATACCACAACATGCTAAAAGGATTACCACAGCTCAATCACGCTAACAAGATGAAAATGATCACGTTCCTCCAATTTTCATATGAAATGCATTAATGGAAACTCATGATATCTTCAAATACCAAGAAATACACCTTCACTCATGTAATAAGGAAGTTCAAGGGATCAAAATACACATATAATACTTAAAGAAAACCATAAAAATGGGCATGATCACACATTATGGAAACCTTTATATTGTCACATATCTTCATATCTCATGGAAACCTTGATCATAACATGCATGTAATAGCTTAAAAGAAAGAGGAGATCATGCCATGAAAGAATCAAAACTCACATAAGCAAGAAAATAAGAGGACGAAGGTGATGGAAATTGGAGATGATGATGAATAGTGCTTTTCCATTTCTCTTTTCCTTCGACCGATTTGTCTCAGCTTCTTGGAGGGTTTGAGGGTTGAATTTTGAAATGAAATAAGTCTTATCTGATGGGTTATAATGTGAGGGGAATGTGGGTTCAAATTTGGATCCATTTGAGTAAGATTTGAGAGAGATATGGGTCTTGAAAGTGGGTAGGGTCATTCAGGCGAGTTAGAGAGATAGTTTGAGTTCCAGGTTGGTTTCGAGGGTCCAAACGAGGTCCAAAACACATATAGAGCATATATACATGATCATAACACATAAAAGTTTAACATACTCAAATTTCACGAATTTCCGAATTAAACACATAAGGTTTCGGCAAGCAAACATACGGGTCACGCGCACATAGTTCAAGTATTGAATTCAAATTCAATCATGCAATACCAAAACTCAAAAAGGTTAGAATAATACGGGTTAAATAACAAAATACGCAAATAATTAGACATTAAAAACACAAATAGTGACACATAAGCTATACCTGTACGGATGAGAATCCGGGGTGTTACAACCTTCCCCCCTTAAAAAGAATCCGTCCTCGGATTCTCTTGCTCGACTGGAAACAACTCGGGGTAGAATCTTTTCATCTTTTCTTCTATTTCCCACGTCGCTTCTTCCATTTGGTCACTTCTCCACAAAACCTTCACGAGTGGGATTCACCGATTTCTCAATTCTTGAAATTTCTTATCCAAAATCTTAATCAGCTTCTGGACGAAGGTAAGGTTCGGTTCAAGCTCAACCCTTTCGACCTCTTCAATTGGTAAAATCTCGAATTCATCATGGTATATTTGCGAACTGCGACACATGGAAGACATTATGGATTCCGGTCATATTAGGTGGCAAATCCAAACGATAGGCCGTATCTCCAATCCTCTCCAAAATCTCAAACGGCCCTAAATAATGCAGATTCAATTTCCTTTCGTTACCGATCCTTGTAAACCCTTTCCGTGGAGAAGCCTTCAAAAAGTCTCTATCCCCAACTTCAAATTCAAGATCCTTCCTACGACGATCGGCATACTTTTTTTGTCGGTCTTGCACCGCCAACATCCGTTGTCTAATAATTTGGACTTTATCTATTGCATCCTGTATAGCCTTGGAAGCCTTTTCTTTCTTCTCTCCTCTTTTCACCCCTTCTTGCTTGGTCCAATTATATTTTTCTAGATCGAAGAACAACGAGGATCTGTACTTTCGTTCGTACAGAGCTTCATAAGGTGCCATTTTTATCGACTCCTGCAAATTTGAAGTCGATTGTGATCCGAGACAATTGCGCGGTCTTGTCCTTATGTGCTTCAATCCTCAATTAATCCTTTTTCCCTTCGTTTTTGCACTTTCACTTTGACCTCTTTCAATTCTCGATAGAATGTTCTACTTTGTCCATCCCACTCATTTTGTCTACCCCAGTGTTTGTCCATTTGAGAGAATGGGTGACCTATAGTTAAGTAGGTTTATGGATCCTTGTTCTAGTCCTTGGTTCATAAAAAATTTTCTTGGATTGAATCAACAAGACTTATTTCCAAAACAAACTAAACCCATCGATTTTCGAAGTTTGAATCAATCCTTTACTGGTTCATTCCCCTTCTCTTATTAGAAGCATTCCTTAGCCCCCATCAAACTCTCAAGTAAGCACTCGATTCCAGCCCACGAAATTCTCTACTCGAAGGTAAATTTTCTTGATGATCCCCGATGTTCGATCCAAGCCCTTCAATAATTACCCTAAAAAATTACCTCCTAAGTCACCATAGAAAAGCATTTAATGACTTAGGTATTTGGGCTCATTGAGCAATCTTTTAGTCTTTATTAATTTTTGTGGGTTTCGATTTGTGCTTCCTATAGTGGAAGGTTAGTGAGGTTGTCCCATAACCGTAGATCATTTCTTTTCCTACTCTCCGCTCTATCCCGACTCTTGTCCTAACTCACCATCTTCTACTTGACAAAGCCCTCGAAATTTTTAGACCTTCTACCCTTGCCGAAATTCAAACCTATTATACTCAGAAGAAGCTACTCCCCAAACCATTCGAGGATCGAACTCTATCTCATGATCGTGATCAGAATGGTTTCCTTATCTCTTGTTCTTCCTAATTAAGTCGGGGACTATTGTTTTCCCCCAAAATTAATTCCTTGATCAATTCTACTTTCGATTTTGTCTTGACTCTTGCTTCTAGTTTATTTTCCATGATAGAAACATCAATTAAACCTCTCAAAGATGATGGTCGCTAATTTCTTCATCTTCTTATTGCCATCCCACAACCTTCTCTCGATGCATCCCTACTCTTGCAAGATCCGATCCCAGACTTATCCCACATACTTATCTCTTTTTTCAACAGTTGAAGATATTCGTCGATGAACGAAATACATTCTCTCCCCCTTAAAAGTCTCAACCTTCTCAAGTTTATCTATATCCGTTTCATTCAACCGAAACTCATGTTTCCCCCTGGTCAATATGGCCAAAATTCCACTCCACTTCTTTTTATTTTGAAATTCCATCTCCGGCTTAGTCTAAACATCAATATCTGAAATGCCTTTTCCCTTCGTTGTTGGGCAAAACTCTGATTGAGGCGATGATTGAAGTATTCAATAAAGAAGGTATCCTAACAAGTAAACACTAAAACAATGCATGTCAGGTTGAGATGCTTAATGAATGTAGCATACGGTTCACATTAGCAAAGGCACACCAAAACAACAATTTTTAACAACATTGCACTTAGAAATAAATTTGAAACAATTAAATACAATGTATAATGCACGTGCCATAAATGCTTTGAACTTGTCACCGTAGAATTGGTTTTAACACGAGATCTTATCCATTACTTTTGATATGAGGGTGGTTCTTCAAGTGTTCGATACTTGCCGATGTATCCCTCTTTGATCCCTTGTAGTGATTGGAGGTCTAGAAGGCCCGTGGGGATGTCGAAATTTTGAAATCTTTCAAGAATCCCATATTAAGGACCTCCACCATTTGGAAATTTGAAATCCCATGTTCCCACGCTCATCTCCTTGTCTCCTGGTGCCTTTCGACTCATAGTTGGTGCCCTATATATAGTGCATGCTCGTTGATGGTTTCTTTGGAGCGTGTAGGAGGTTGAAGGTAAAGAGCTCCTTGTGATTCAACCTTCTCTTATAGACCTTAGGTGAATGGAGATGACCTCGTTAAGAAAAGGCATTGAAGATCCTCTATCCATTTTAGAACCTCGTTGGAAGCCAACCACCCATCTTCTAGCAATTAAGATTCGTTGTCAAGCTTGATCAAATTTTCACTCTACAACTAAAACTCGATTCGAATATGGATGCATGTGGATTAGTATATGCTTATGGCACACATTTAGCACAACAAGGCATATAACGGATGCAAATGCAACATATAGTTGGAAAATTTCGAAATTAGACATGTTATCACATAGAATTTCCATCAATTAATGCAAAAAAATCAATGAAATGGATAGGTTGACGAAGTGTTCCTATGCCGTATGACCTAAACTGACTCAACATGACATGAGAACTCCAGTTTTGCAACCTAGAGCTCTGATACCACTTAAGGATGTAGCACCCGGGACGAGAGGCGCCACATCCCCCTCACTATGAGCCCGATCCACACATGAAATGGAAAGTCCATACATGAACTAAGCTCACAGCGAACGGGGATATAACTCACTCGCTAGGCTAGGCGGGACTAACCCTTGGACCAAATAACCGCATGCATCAATGTATAACAATATTACGAAAGCATATCATATGAAAATCATATAAACAACTCGAGCCACGGCTCCACAACATCAGTGACATATATGCAATGGTCTTCACAGCCTCAAAATAGTAATAAATACGCCACAGGCGTCCAAGAGTTAAATATAATAATAATAAATATGAGTGTATGCAAGACTAAAGCTAGACACAAAAACACGACTCTCTAGACATGAATTCCCGCCTAGCACTCCGAACCTGCAAGAAACTAAAAATAATCCGGTTTCAGTTTGTAGGAGACTGGTGGGTATAAAAAAAATAGGGCATAAATGTATAGTACTGCAGAATTTAAATCATACACATGCAAGCTATAATCCTGATGAGGTTTTCAAAGCATTTCTCAAGTGGGTGAAATAAAAGAATCATCATCAATTTCAATTCATCAATTCATAGGTCATAAGTGAGCCCGGTGTAAGTCTTAAGTCTCCTTCCTCCACCTCGTGTATTCATAAATCATAAGTCATAAATCATAATTCATAATTCATTAATGATCATACATTTATTCTTTTGTGCTTACTCATAAATCATGAATGTCCGTTTCGGCAATCCGTGTACTGGCCTTCCCGCATGGCTCAACCTCTTTTCTCCGGGTGATGGTCAAGGTAGCTAACCCTCACCATCCAATCATATTCCAATGGGGATACATGAATCCCCCAGTGGCGCTCAGCTCCCATTCCCTGCCAAACCTCCTGGCGGAGTCCGGTATCACCGCAATTTAGTTGGGACTAGTATGCAACGATCACCGTCGGCCCTATGCCTCCCGGATCACCGAGCACACTAAGCCCCTAGGTGCCCCATAAATCATAAATGTGTAATCAATCAATTTGCCTAAAATATAGGGTAGGTGTTCATAAATAAAAGGGCTTAACGTTTGCAATCATTTACTCAATGAAAAGACTAGATATATACATATATAATACTTTGGCTCAAAACTTTGCACATTGGAAATATATCGGGTCATCATTAACTAATAAAAGAGAAACCCACCTGTTACACCTTACCAAACAATACCAAGAAGACAAGAAGACATGAAAGTGTCCTATGAACCGGGCAAGTCTCCTCCCCGGAGAAAACTGTACAAAAGACAACATGGTGCATTTGTAAGACTCAAGACTCCAAATGAACCACATATGATGCAGACAATGCATTGACATGATATGAAGTGCATAAGAGGTGATAACATGTCAAGGAAATGTATTAAGGCACATAATCAATCATTTCATTTGTCCCTTGAAGCGTTCTTATCCGTTCCTTGTCATATATTTCATGTATCATAACAAGACAATCCATAATTCCCAAACAATGATCATAACACATAATTCAATATGCATACAAGTTGTATGAATCATGAAACAAGGGTTATGCATGCAATTAGAGTTCACATCTCAAGTATCATAGTGTTCATGCACATAGAGGAGCAATAAGGGCATGTGAGTTCATATCTTGCACATAACACATCAAGCACATCCATAAATTTCAAAAAATGAAAATAATACATCATATAACATGTTAAGATCATAATAGGGGTGGGAAATTACAGGAAACAATGGAAAAGAAGTGCAAGAAGAAACTCCAAACAAGATCTTGCCAAATCTGACAGTTTTCCGCAATGTGCAAGCCTCCGAAATTCAAACCTGTTATACTCAGAAGGAGCTACTCGCAAAACCATTCGAGGATCGAACTCTATCTCATCATCGTGATCACAACGGTTTCCTTTTCTCTTATTCTTCCCAATTAAGTCGGGACTATTGTTTCGCCCAAATGTAATTCCTTGATCAATTCTACTTCCAATTTTCTCTTGAATCTTGCTTCCAGTCTATCTCCCACGATAGGATAAAGCCCTTAGACATCAATTAAACCTCTCCGAAATGCTGGTCATTAATTTCTTCATCTTCTCATTGCCATCCTACAATCTTCTCTCGATGCGACCCTACTCTTTCATGAACTAATCCTAGACTTGTGCCATATACTTGTCTCTCTTTTCAATAGTTGAAATATCCTTCGATGACCCAAACACATTCTCTCCTCTTTAAAAGTCTCGACCTTCTCAAGTTGATCTATATCCATTCCATTCAACCGAAACTCATATTCTCCCCCTGGTCAATATGGCTAAAATTCCACTCCACCTCTCTTTATTTTGAAATTCCATCTCCGGCTTAGTCTAAATACCAATATTCTGAAATTCCCTTTTCCTCTCGTTGTTGGGTAAAACTCTGATTGAGGCGGTGATTGAAGTATTCAATAAGGAAGGTATCTTAACAAGTAAACACTAAAACAATGCATGTCGGTTAAGATGCTTAATGAATGTAGCATACGGTTCACATTACTAAAGGCACACCAAATCAACAATTTATAACAACATTACACTTAGAAATAAATTTAAAACAATTAAATACAATGTATGATGCACGTGCCATGAATGCATTGAACCTGTCACCGTAGCATTGGTTTTAACACAAGATCTTATCCATTACTTACGATATTGCACACATAGGTTGAGGGTGGTTCTTCAAGTGTTTGATACTTTTCGGTGTATCCCTCTTTGATCCCTTGTAACAATTGGAGATGTAGAAGGCCCGTGAAAATGTTGAAATTAGACTTCTCCCTAGACTCCCGTACTAGGCATCTTCATCTTTAACGACTTTAAGTCCCTCGTTTCCATGCTTAACTTTTTATCTCCCGGTGCCCTTTCAACTCGTGGTTTGTGCCCCATGGTACATATTCGTCAAGGGTTCTTTATAATTGGTAGACGAATGAAGTTGAAGAGCTCTTTGCGCATCGACCTTCCCTTGTAGACCTTTGGTGAACGAAAATAACCTTTTTAAGAAAACGGCCTTGAAAATCCTCTTCCAATTTGGAACCTTGTTGAAACCCAACCATCCATTTTCTTTAAATTGAGATTTATTGTCAAGGTCAACCCAAAATCTTCTCTTCAACCACAACTCAATTCAAATATTGATGCATGTGGATTAGTATATGCTCATGACATATATTTATCACATAAAGGCATATAACAGATGCAAATGCAACATATAATTGGAAACTTCAAAATTAAACATATTGTCACATAGATATTCCATCAATTTGCATCTAACAATTCCAAGAATCAATGCAATGCACACGTTGACAAATAGTTCCTAAGTCGTGCTACCTAAACTTGACACAACACGACACTTGAACTCCGGTTTTGCAACCTTGAGTTGTGATACCACTTAAGGATGTAGCAGCCAAAACGGAGAGTCCCACATCCCCTGCACCAAGACCCAGGCTTGGTCATGAAATGGAATTCAATGCCCAAAATCCGAATCATGGCGAAAGGGGACAAAACTCACTCACTGGGCTAGGCGGGAGCTAGTAGCTCTAAATCAAATAAGTTAAAGACCAATGCAAGTGGAAGTGGAAGCAAAGCATGTACATACATTCAAAATAATGAGCGACGGGCTTTAAATAAGTACATCAATTAGCACGGCCTTCACGGCCTCAATAACTCATTAACAATTTATAATTGCTACGGGCGTTCATAAAGATAATTACGACAATGAGAAACATAAGTGTGTGTGTGAAGTAAAGCTAGACTCTAACATTGGACAAAAAGACTTGACTTCCCGCCTAGCGCTCTCCAAAAGAAAACCTGCACAACACAGCTGAAACAAATCCGGGTTGAGTCTATAGGAGACTGGTGGGTATAAAAATGGGGCATAAGTATATAGTACCATAGAATTTAAATCATACACATGCAAGCTATAATCCCGAGTGAGGTTTTCAAAGCATTTCCCAAGTGGGTGAAATAAAAGAATCATCAAACGGTGTTATAACAATCAATTTCAATTCATAAGTCGTTCATTAGGTCATAAGTGAGCCCGGTGAAAGGCTTAGTCTCCATCCTCCACCTCGTGTATTCATCAATTATAAATCATGGTTCATAAATCATAATTCATTAGTTATCATGCATTAAATCTTTCTGTGCACATTTATAAATCATAAGTCATAAATAACCGATTGGGCAATCCGTGTACCGGCCTTCCCACACAGCTTTCCTCCTTCTTCGGGTAATGGTCTGGGTAGCTAACCTTCGCCATCCAATCATATTCCAAAGGGGGTACATGAATCCCCCAATGGCGCTCAGCTCCCGTTCCCCGCCAAACCTCCTGACGGGGTTCGGTATCACCGTAATTTGGTTGGGAGTAGTGTACGCGGGTCACCGTCGGCCCTATGCCCCTCCGGATCACCACACACACTAAGATCCTGGGCCTCATAAATCATAAATGTGCATGTATACAATTCTCCAAAACATAGGGTAGGTGTTCATAAATAAAAAGGGCTTATCGTTCGGAATCATTTACTCGATAAAAAAGACTCGATATAAATGCATATATAATTCTTTGGCTCAAAACTTTACACATTGGGATTATATTGGGTCATCATATCTAGTAGAAGAGAAACCCACCTGTTTCACCTTACCAACAATACCAAAAGAAGGAAATACTTGAAGATAGCCTATGAACCCGGCACGTCTCCACCGTGGAGAAAACTATACAAAAGACAACACGGTGCATTCGTGAGACTCAAGACTCCAAATGAGGTTCATATGATGTAAGGCAATGCATTGACATGATATGAAGTGCATAAGAAGTGATAACATATCATGGAAATGCATTAAGGCACATAATCAATCATTACATTCATCTCTTGAAGCATTCTTATCCATTCCTTGTCATATCTTTCAGTATCATAACAAGACAATCCGTAATTCCCAAACAATGATCATAACACATAATTCAATATGTATACAAGTTGTATGAATCATGAAACAAGGGTTATGCATGCAATTAGAGTTCACATCAAGTCATAGTGTTCATGCACATAGAAGAGCAATAAGGGCATGTGAGTTCATATCTTGCACATAACACATCAAGCGCACCCATAAATTTCAAAAAATGAAAATAATACATCATATAACATGTTAAGATCATAATAGGGATGGGAAATTACAAGAAACAATGGAAAAGAAGCACAAGAAGAAACTACAAACAAGATCTTGCCTAATCTGACAGTTTTCCGCAATGCGCAAGCCTCAGTAAAACGAGGATATCTGAAGATTGAAAAGTCCAAATTAGGTTTTGTTTATGGGATATGAAACTATACAAACAGTTATTTCCAAAAATGTATGGTTCAAATCATGTTTCATAGCGGTCTAAAAATGGCGTAGGTGTAAAGTTGGACAAGTGCGGAATTTCGGCGAAGAAGCGGCACAATTTTTTGAAGGCCATATCTCACAAACCACAAGGTATTTTAAGTTGAAACCAAAGGTAGGTTTTTCTAAACTAAAAAATATATGTTGTGTCCAAATTTCAGGTCATTTGGACAAGTTTATCTTGGAAAAACCTCCTGTACCAGGTAACGGGCGTTACCCAATTTTTTGCAGAAATGGGCTAACGGCGGTTACCCCTTACCAAATATGATTCCTGAGCATTTTCTCCACTGTTCAGCCCTGAATTCCCTCCCAAAAAAATAAGAAACAAATACCACACATATAGGCAACATAATACTACAAGAATGCAAGGATTTCATGCCCTAATATATGCTAAAACCGGATCTAAAGTGCAATGGAGCAAGAAGAGATGCAAACACGGAAAATCCTTCAAGTTCATCAATGGTAACTTCATGAATGCTCAACCACCAATATAAATAAAACAATGGAAGTAATAAGGGATGCGTAAGGATCATTTATCATCAATCAATCTCAAGATCAAGGCAAAAAATCATGCAATCCCATCAAAAATGCTCAAACCCTTACTATTCATTCTCTTGATCAAGTCTCCAATCAAACCCACGCCATAGCTTGCATATACATACACTTAAAAGAACAAGAAGGAGATTCCAAATCATATTCCAAGCTTAGCTTTCAAGTATAGGAGGAGATGGAGGTGAATGTGGTCTTGTGGAAGAAGATAAATAGTGCATTCTTGAGGGGAGAAGGGGAGCTCAGTTTTGCAGCCTAATTTCTCTTAATTTTGTGTATGAAATGGGTATATTTTTGTTTTGGGTAGATAGAGTTGAGTTAGGATCACATAGGTTCAAACCTCACCTCATTTGGTTGAGTATAACCATAGTTAGGGCCATTTTAGTGAGCTAGGGTCCATTTAGGCGGGTGAGTGAGTATGAGGTCAGTTCC
>JBBMKE010237673.1:0-14437 GCA_037834125.1 Lippia alba | reverse complement strand
TTGCAAACCACACATACTCTCCGGCAACTTCTTTAGGTCTACATTGCGGCTCAAATCCAGGTGTCGCAATTGAACCAAATTTCCTATTTCAGTCGGAATCTCTTCCAGTTGACACTTACGTAACAAGAGAGTCTGCAAATTATAAATCTTACAAGTAGACTTAAGGTCTTCCATCGATAATTTATTCTCACTTACGTCCAAGTCCCTCAAGTGAATCAGCTTCTCCATTTCTCCTGGAATCGGCAATTGGTTGGTGCTTAGCGTAGTCTTCTGCACCTGCTCCACAATCTCTTTGGCAATCTTAGCCTCTTCAAAGGGATCGGAAACACAAATCCAAATCCTTAGCGGAAAACATTCTTTTACTCGATCATCGTTATAAACTAATTGAGCAAGAGTTGTCTTCCCAATTCCCCCTGTCCCCACTATAGAGGCCACTTTGATGCCCATTTGTGCAGCATCCTTTTCTATGATCTTCCTAACGAGAATGTCCTTATCGTGGCCTCTACCTTTAACTTCCTCAACTTCAACCAAAGAAGTAGTAACTCGCCCCAATGCATAACTAGTAGAACCCTTTCCATGATCCTTGATGAAATTATACCCGTCTTTCTCCTCCAAAATCACATCAAGCTTTGCTTTGACTTTTTTTATTTTAATGGCAATATCACGATGAGTAGCAACTTTCTTGAAACATAAACAGGAAGTATGTGGGATCAAAGGGAATACCTTGCACTTAAGAGGAGCATCGCGTTGTTCCATTTGAAACTTGAGAAGAGAGAGACTCCACTCATCCAACACGTCGTCCATTTCATAAGAGGCGTCTTCAAGTCTCTTCAACCAATCTTTGATGCTTTTGTCCTGAAATTCTCTCCTATCTGCATCACCCAGAACATTTCTCACTCTCTTCAGCTCATCAGAGAGATTGAGAACCTCTTTGTCGAGGCCTCTCACTAAATTAACGTTATTTCGGATCTGATCTTCAATGATGGCTACAAAACGTCGTGCAACAACAGAAACAATAGCATCAGCCATGATCAATAGCTTTCAGTAAGAGTACTTAGTGTTTTCTGATATCAAATATCGGTGCTAAGACAAGATACATAAACAGATGAACTAATGACTCGTTCTGTAATTAGAGTGGTTGCGTTGCGTTGATTAGCTAAGCATCTATTTTGTACGAGGATTGTTTATTGGCTGAGAGCGTTGGCAGATGTACCTCACTCAAAAGACGACTTTTGGCCAAGTTTGTCCAATTCCACCATGAAACGTCATTAAACATTGGAAAAACATTATAGTAATATTTCGGAGATCCGAAGCATTGATTAATGACAAAGACACCACAACCTTTTAAGGTTAGTTGCACTTGGATTGGACCCCCTCAACGATATACGAAACTATAAAATGAAATATTACAAATATACCCATTAATAAATTTCGAAATTACATGTACACCATATGCCGCCAGCAGCAATTAGGCAAGTCAGCTATTTGTTTTTTACCAAAAAAAATTGTAATAAAAATAATATAATTCAAATAACTACTCTTTTTATCAATAAGTTAATCAATTCTAACTAGTAATCTGGAGGCTCCATGCGTGTTCAAATAAAAATTTATTATGATTTAATTACATAATTTAAATTATTCATATTAATAGATGTTTTGTAATTAACTTTAATCAGTCACTAAATTTGTAATAATTAAATGAATAAATAGAATAAGATGATACTAAATTAATGGAACAATTATTAAAGTATTAGAAATTAGAAAATATGAGAGCCCAACTATATTCTCACTTAATATGACCACTTAACCATAGCCCATCCATGATAAACTGCTATATAACCTATCTGGGCTCAGATCGAGTCCAACACTGATTTTGCCACGACCCTTAACCACCATTAACCGCCACGCTTCACCACGTTAAATTTGAAAATTCCACTCTATGTAACTTGCATCTAATTTTACTGCAATAAATAATACCGCATTAATCAAAGAGATATCAAAATTTTAGTATTTACTTGCAGCCAGAATTCGGATATATGAAGCGCCAAAACATGATTTCCCTTCTCGGAGCTTTCTGCCTTGCCACTTTCTTAGTTGCAAGTTTGGCGGAGGAATTCAAGGTTGGCGGCGGAGAGGGGTGGCGACAGCCGGATGCTAACGAAACTGAAATGTATTCCCGGTGGGCCTCAACCGTGAGATTTCACATTGGAGATTCCCTCCGTAAGTTTTCAAACCAATTAAGTGATCAACTTAATCTTACTCAACTCTTAAGTTCCTTAACTACGTTGCAAATTAAACAAGCCTTGTTCAACTTTGTTAACTTAGTGGCTTCACTTTCATGTCTTAAATGTTACAGGTTTTGAGTATAAGAACGATTCAGTGCTGATGGTTGACAAATGGGGATACTACCATTGCGACTCAAGCCACCCCATCTCAGTGTTCGATGATGGCAGCACGGTCATCAATCTGGATCAACCCAACCCATTTTACTTCATAAGTTCGGGTCGGGATCATTGCAAAAACGGGCAGAGATTGATGGTGGAAGTGATATCCCCTCATGGATCATCACCAGCGCCATCACCATCTTCCGGTGTAGGGTTATACTCCGTTTTGAGGGAAATGGTGTTCTTCTATGTTGTTCTCATTGCTGCCTCCATTATTAACATGTAACTTCAGTTCTAGTTTCTAAGGTAGTTATTGTGGTCTGGACTCTGGATTAAGGTTGTCTGAATTTCCAGATTGTAGGATGTATTTCCTAATTTGTATGTTGTGTTATGAGGTTTTAATTTGGGTTTTACAGACTAAGTTTCACCTAACATGTTATGGAAATCCTGGCCTTATGGGATTGTTTGGAAAGTATTGGATTCAATGTCTTAAAAGTGTTCAGGATATATCTTACTGAAATGCTGATGAAATTATACCTTTCTTTTCTCCTTCCCATTCTGTACTTGATTATCTTCAATATATAGTAGAAGCGTTTGTGCACATTGCCGTCATTTATTAGCGATCAACAAGAAAAATACCGAAACAGCAAAACTATAAAAGCCCTCTTCTTATTGAACTTGACTACTTAGCGAACGTACTTATTGCAAAAAGAACTTTTATATATAAATTATAAACTTCTAAAAATTTGCAATTTCACCTCCATAACTAAACTAACCCATCGATTTCACCAGGTACACGTTCCATAACTATCAATCGATTTCATTCATCCACCTAATGGATTACATAAAGTGGTTCGTAAAGATTTGATCCGTGTTCCAAGACAATGGGAGCTTGGTAATGATATACTCTCCAACATGAATGTAATGAAAAAGGGTCTCAATTAGACAAGAAGAATTCGTAAACTAGAAGAGTGACTGAAACTTTTAAACCTAAAAACAACTCTAATTGATTTTGAAGAAACAAACATCACATTTGTGTTTCAGTCACGAAGAGTAAGAAACAGAACAAATCGTAAAGAGAAATGATTAGAGGGACTCTTGAAGCTCATTGAAGTCTCTAATTCCTTATTTCTATTCATCTCTTCGTCATACTTTTTCAACCTCTGCTCCCACATACCCTGCACGAACAGAATTACGATTCTTAGTACAAAAGTATGAGCAACCCAGATCACAAATTGATCGAAAAAAGGGGAAATTGGAAGTCTGAGGCAACAAGAACCTTGTACTTGAATTCAGCACGGTGCATATAGTAGGATCCGAGGATCCCACCAGCTATGGTGCCTGCAATAATCCTAACACTAGGAACTACGTACACTCGATACATGTGGACCAAAAAAAAATATTATTAAAATATATTAAAATTAAATTTTTTATATTAATAATAATTAAATAATTATTAATAAATTTGATGTTTAATATAATAATATAGATAAAACTAAATTAAATATAAAAAAATCAAAATTCTATTTATCAAAATAATAATAAAAGTTTAAAGTACTAAAAAAATAAAAGAATATAAAAAAGATTAATATGATGCAAGAGAAAATCGAAATCGTAAATAAATTAAAAGAAAAGAAAGAGAAAAAAATTGGGGTTAAAAGATAATATGTAAATAAATTGAAAAAAAAATCTTAAAAAATCTTTTAAAAGTTGGGGTAGAAAATAAAAGAGTCAAAATCTAAGACAACAAAACGGTTATTATATACACTTGACGCTTAATATAATAGTATAGATAACCCCATCTTTGAGAACTATTGCTTAGATACTAACATCTATACGAAATGCGGGTATGAATATGGAAGAGTTATTTGCACAGGATCTACTAACATTACCCAAAATATTATTACAATACTTTTTCGAGAAGGGTATATTAAAAATGTCAGAAAACATTTAGAAAAAAACAAATCTTTTTGTCTTAACCCTGCGACATAGAGGGAATAGGAAAAGGACCTATAGACGTTTTCTAAATTTAAAACACTGTCAATTTCTTATTCATTCATGGCGCTCCAGATTAGTTGGTCCAACCTACGAACCTATCTAACTCGCAACGAATTCCTAGAATTTTAGGCGAGATGGGGATTGTAATTCTTTCAACTTCTCAGGGGATATTAACAGACCGAGAGGCTCGACTAATAGGAATAGATAGAGTAATTTTGTATTACATATGGTAATCCTTTTAATATCCAAACAGGATCCAAAACTCTTTCCTATCTAAAAAGAGAAAAGAAGGGGCAGGAGGAGTTGTCTGATATCCTTTCTCTTCTCTTAGTTGATACTTCAATGAGGCTTTAAATTTAGAGAATTAGATTCATGAAGATTTAATTATTGAATTGCTTTCCAACAGCATGTTCCGATTAGATAATGAAGATCAGAAAAGATCCAGTGTAGTAGTACATGGATACTAGCTATCATATGAAATAGTCAAAATTGAAGTAACTCGTTATGATTCTAATCAGGGGACATATAATTTATCGACTCTCTAACTAAAGATTATGTTTTATTCAATAAGACTCGAGATGAAAATTTTCAAGAAACTTATTTTACACCAAGAAATAAATTTGGAATTAAGATAAGAAACAACAAATATGAAATAAGAGCTTCTATTCGGAAAATTGGCTCAATGTAGAACGAAAGAACCTATTTTGAGATGATACACTATGGCAAAAGCTATATTGAGACCCGGTTCACGTCGGAATGTACGTATTGGTTCACGTAAGAGCGCACCTAAAATACCAAAGGGGGTTAACTACAAAAATACTATCCAGCCAAAAGTAAAAAAGATTATCTTGTAATTAAATAAGGGTCAATTAAATTCAATCTTTCATTATTCATTTTGGTAAGGAGTTTCCTCCTCCAGTACCTAACATAGTGGTATTATGTGTACATATGATACATACATTATTGCCTCAAAAGAAAGCAACAAAAACTTACAAATTTGAACGAAAAATGAAAAAATAAACAACAATTTGTATATGAAAAGGCAGAGACTATGAGCAGTGTATATGTGGGATGTGGGATGTTAGTTTTCTGAAGGGAACCTCCTTGTCGTCCTCGTAACGTTTTGTTAATTGCGTTGAACCATAAAGAATCAACTTTTCTATCGATGACGCCTTTCGAAGCAGACAATATGGTAGCTCCATCAAGACAGGGCAATAATAGAGCTTCAACTTAGTTAAACATGGCATAACCGACAACGTAGGACACTCCTCTTCCTTGGCAGTTATGTCCTCCCACTCCTTCAAATTCGGACAGTTCGCCAATGTCAGTACCTTCAACTTGGGAAACCCAACTACCATATTCCTACTTGATGATGATGATGATGTTATTCCCAAGAATCCTCGTCCCACAAATTCCAATCTAGACATATGGCTAATCATAAGCTCTTCTAGGCATGGTAGTTGTCCAAAAGGCGGCAGCAACAAACAATATTCAAATCTGCGTAGCCGAATATTTCTTAGATTGTAATGCGGAGAGCCAATCCAACTCGGAAGTTTGGATCCCTTAAATTCCCAAATTTGTAATTCTTGCAAATTAGTATGGGGACGCAGAGCATCTAGCACATCCATGCACATTGGCTCCTCTGAACAACCTTGGTCCTTGAAATAAATAACCAGCTCCTGAAGGTGCGTCTTTTCTAACAATTCTGCTTCTCGGGCATCCTCAACCACCACTTCATCCAAATTCGCCAATTTGATAGTCAACATCATATAATTCCAAAGCTGCTCCAATCTCTTCCTCCATGAAATTCGTTCAATTCCCGAAGACCACTTAACTCACCTAGCTCTTCAGGATACTGATTTACAGAATCTGTATAAAGATTTTGGAGGGTTTTGAGATTTACGAGATTGTGAATTCCTTGAGGAAGTCAATGATTGATTACCAAGGTTCGCAACTCATGCAAACCACATATGCTGTCCGGCAACTTCTTTAATCGATCATTCCATGTCAAATCCAGGTGCCTCAACTGAACCAAATTCCCAATTTCAGTCGGAATTTCTACTAAATCACAACTATATAACAAGAGATTTTGCAAGTTATAAATCTTACAAATAGACTTAAGGTCTTCCACAGAAAATTTATTGTTACTCAAATCCAAGTCCCTCAAGTGAATCAACTTCTCTATTTCTACTGGAATACTCTGCAACCCACACTTCACAAGACTAAAAACCCTCAAACTTGTGAGACAGTCACAAATATGTAGAGAAGCCAGTTGCTTTTTTTGGAAAAATAAACTACGATATTCCTTTACATGAGCAACTAATTGAGGGTCACAAATTTGACAAGTACTTGTGTTCTTCACACTACTGACTCCCCAGTGCCATTAGAGCTTTTCAACCGATCACAATCCCTAAGAAACTGAACAAAGTCATGAACTATATCATGCATTTTGCACCTAACTATATCATTCAAATCATCCTTCCCAAAGCCTTGGAATAGAGAACGCATTACTAAATTGTCAAAGTACTCTAGCCCTCAAATTCTAAGTCACTTTCATCATTTCCATCATAACTTCGGTAACCAAGTGCTATCCAATTCCCTATCAACTTATCCACCTCAATCAAATGATCTTTAGGAAACACTGCACAATACGAGAAGCAACGTTTCAATGCTAGGGACAAATCATTGTAGCTCAAAACCAAGTGAGGGAAAAGATCTAATTTCGCTTCTTTCAATTGCCATATTTCACTATTCAATACATCCTCCCAAGCTTCTACAGTATTTTTATAACGCAAAAGACTTCCCAAAACTTTTGCTGCAAGCGGCAAGCCCTTGCACTTATGAGCTATCTTCCTACCAATGTCCAACAATCTTCGAAACGTCTCTTCACTTCTTCCATAAAAGGCTAACCGATGAAATAATAACCAACAATCTTCGTCGAAGAGTTTTCCTAAACGTGTATATCTCATCATAGGTTGTGCCCATCATGATTGCAACCTTTTCATTTCTTGTTGTCACCAAAATGCTGCTTCCCGCGGCACCGTGTTTGAGAGAAGTTTTTAGGGACCGCCATTTGCTATCGTCCTCTGTCCAAACATCATCTAGCACAAGCAGAAACTTTTTCCCATAAATAGACTTTATTACAAGATTTAGCAGCAAATCCAATTGGTTAGTCTCTGGGCGACTCCTTCCCGCACTCTCAACAATATCTTTGGCAATCATAGCCTCTTCAAAAGGATCCGAAACACAAATCCAAATCCTTAATGGGAAACATTCTTTTACTCGATCATCATTATAAACTAATTGAGCCAGAGTTGTCTTCCCGATTCCCCCCCATCCCTATTATAGAGGCCACGCTGATGCCCGTTCGTGCAGCATCCTTTTCT
This sequence comes from Lippia alba, assembly GCA_037834125.1. Lineage (NCBI taxonomy): Eukaryota > Viridiplantae > Streptophyta > Magnoliopsida > Lamiales > Verbenaceae > Lippia > Lippia alba. The sequence goes on along the minus strand of JBBMKE010237673.1, from coordinate 6,669 downwards.
ATGATCTTTCTCACAAGAATGTTTTTATCATTGCCTCTACCTTTGACTTCCTCAACTTCAACCAAAGAAGTTGTAACTCGCCCCAATTCATGACCAGTAGAATCCTTCCCATGATCCTGGATGAAATTATACCTATCTCTCTCCTCCAAAATTACATCAAGTTGTGCTTTGACATTTTTTATTTTGACGGCAATATCAAGGCGAGATGCAACTTTCTTGAAACATAAACACGAAGAACGCGGGATCAAGGGGAATACTTTCTGCTTAGGAGGAGCATCGCGTTGTTCCATTTGAAACTTGAGAAGAGAGAGACTCCACTCATCCAACACATAGTCCATTTCATAAGACGCGTCTTCTAGCCTCTTCAACCAATCTTTGATGCTTTTGTCCTGAAATCCTCTCCTGTCCGCATCGTCTAGAACACTTCTCAGTCTCTTGAGCTCATCGGAGAGACCGAGAACTTCTTTGTCGACGCCTCTCACCAAATTGACTTCATTCCGGCTCTGCTCTTCAATGATGTTTATAAGCCGTTGTGCAACAGCTGAAATAATACCATCCACCATGATCAACAGCTTTCTGTACGAGTACTTGGAATTTTCTCAAATACCAGTGCTAGCACAAGAAACATAAACAGATGAAGTAATTCTGTAATTAGAGTAAAGTAAACGGGCGAATTGGTCGCATAATTAGCTAAGCATCTAATATTTTTCTGAGGGTTGACTTGTTATATTCGGCTGAGCTTTGGCAGCTGTACTTAAATCAGGAAAACATTATAGTAATCTTATGGAAATACAGCCATTGGTTAATGACAAAGACCCCATATCTTTTAAGGTTAGCTACAATTGGATTGGGCCCCCCAAGAGTATAAGAAACTACATAATGAAATATTACACATATACCGCATTAATAAAAAGAATCAAATGCAACAACCAACCATTAGGCAAATCTGCTATTTGTAATAAAAAGAAATAAATCAGTTCATATAACCACACCATGATCAATCTGGATCGGCCCAACCCGTTTTATGTCATATGTTCAGGCAGGGGCGGATCCAGGATTTGTTGGTAGCCGGGGCCGAAAATTTTTGCGGCAGAAATATATATATATCCATTAATAAGAGCAAGGTCCCTTCTCTAAGGACATCATAAAGAAATATATATATCCATTAATAAGAGCAAGGTCCCTTCTCTAAGGACATCATAAAGAAATATATATACCCATTAATAAGAGCAAGGTCCATTCTCTAAGGACATCATAACTTTCAATAGGTTTTCTCAGCCCCGAATCACTAATTATGTCTTCAAGATTAAATTCTATACTACCAACATTCATTGTTTTTGTTTGACGATCGAACTTTTTGATTCAATAGAACTTTTCAATCTTTTGGTAAAATACCAACGTATATACAGACTACGATACCAATTCAAAAAAAATAATTAATGAGTTTGTACTCTCAATAAACATATAAAAGATTGAACATTTTATAAACATACAAAGCTTAAACACTCAATAAGAATTTACAAAAACAATTCACTTCAAAAAAATTAAGAACCAAGTAACTCACTTCACAAAAATTTTCAGAAAAAAATTAAAAACTAAACTTTCTTTTCTTATAGGGTGTAGGGGTTATTGTGGGGTTGGGGGGGGGGGGGCTGGGCCTATGCTGGCTCCGCCAGTGTGTTCAGGTCCGGACCATTGCAAGAATGGGCGGTGATTGATGGTGGATGTGATATCTCCTCATGGACCTTGACCTGCACCATCACCATCTTCTGGTGTATGGTTATTCTCAGCTGTGAGGGAAATGGCGTTATTCTATGTTCTCATTGCTACTTCCTTTATTAATATGTAGCTTAAGTTCTAATTCCTAAGGCAGTTATTGTGGTCTGGATTAACGTAGTCCAAATTTCCAGATTGTAAGTTGTATGTGGTGTTGTGACTTCTGAGGCTTTGAACTGCCTTTCCTTGACTAACTTTCACCTAACATATGAAGTTAGGAAAATTCTGGGATTGCTTGGAAGATGCTATTGGATTCAATGGTTTAAAAAAGTTCAAGATTTTACTGAATGCTGATGAAATTGCAAGTACACCTTTCTATTCTCCTAGTTCTGACACTTGATCATCTTCAATACCAGAAGAGTTTGTGCACACTTCCTTTATTAGCTTCAAGCTGAAGTCGAACCACACCAAAACTTATAATGCACGGATACTTCTAAAAATACCATTTTGTCATGTCGTACATGCCCATACATCATAGGCCAAAACTATAAACACCCTCTTCTCATTGGACTTGACTGCTAACAAATGTATTCATAGGGCATCGGCAAAAAGAACCTTTATGTATAAACTTTTAAAAGTTTGTAATTTCACCTGCATGTTCATAACTACCCATGAATTTCACCAGGCACAGTACCTTCCATAGGTACCCATCTATTTCACCACGTAAACGTCTCATTCCTTGAAATAAATGAAGAGCTTAATAAGATTTGATCCGTGTTCCAAGACAATAGGAACTTGGTAATGATATTCTTTCCAAAATAAATGTAATGAAAAAGGGTCTAAAATCTAAATTAGGAACGAATTCGTAAACTAGAAGACTGATTTTTGTCTCCACCAAAATCCTATGATTGATCTGTCACAGTAGAAAACTTCCACAAACATCAAGAAATGGTGCATTCCCTAAACAGGTAAAATGAAACCTTTAAACCTAAAAACTATATTTGACTTTGAAACAAACATCACATTCGTGTTTCTATCACGAACACTAAGAAACAGGGAAAAAAAAAGACAAAAACAAAAACAAAACAAAACAAAGCATACAGAGAAATGATTAGAGTGACTCTTGAAGCTCACTGGAAGAAGCCTCTAATTCCTTCTTCCTATTCATCTCTTCCTCGTACTTCTTCAATCTCTCCTCCCACATCTCCTGCACGAACAAAATTACAGGTCTCAGTACAAAAATAAGAGCAACCCAGATCACAAATTCATCGAAAAAACAGGAAATTAGAAATCTGAGGCAACAAGAACCTTGTACTTGAGTTCAGCGCGATGCATATAGTAGAATCCCAGAACCCCACCAGCTACGGTGCCTATAATAATCCTGAAATAACCCCATCTTTGAGAACTCATCGCTTTTTTCTATCAATTTTGCCGCGATTATGAGGGATTCTGATTCAAGATTCGTGTAATTCGCCCAAATGGAGATATCTTTCTGAGGAATTTTAGGCGATAACCGTAACAGTGTTCTGATTTTAGGGCTTTTCACTTCGGAATCGAAATGTTCGTCGGTAAAAACAAAAATAGCTATTTTAAATTTTCAAAATATTTTAATGTTATTTTAAAATTTTGCTGAATGAGTAATACATTTTGCTTCATTGGAGGAATTCGTCTGGGCTTAGCAAATTAACCCATAATCCATATATGAAAATTGTAATGCCTTACAAAAAAAAGGCCTGGTACGTATTTGGGCTTTCTCTCATGGACAATGGTGAGAATTTAGCTATTTAGAGTTGAAAAGAAACCTATAATTTATGGGTTCGGTTCATGTTGTATATGGGCTCCATTCTTTTACGATTCATCGATCATCATTGTCCTAGTTATTGATGATGGGTTTCATAATTTATCGAGTGTTACCGACGAGTGGTGTAGTTTAATGGTTTAGTGTCATGCTAGCTACCAGAGGTCTTGTGTCACACCTTTTTTTGCTGATGATATCCTAATCTTTAGTGAAGTGGATTCGAGCTCCATTACTTGTGTTAAGGAGATTATCAACAGGTATTGTAAAGTCTCAAGACAAGTCGTGAAAAATCAAAAATCATTTCTTTAGTTTGAATGTGGACCGGGGCATACACAAGGTGTTGGTCATTATACTTGGGGTTTCAGCTGTAGAGGACTTTTATATTTATCTTCAACTACCGGCTGAGAGTGGGCATTTTAAGACGTCAGTGTAAGCTTTTATCAAAGAGTATATCACGAGACAAGTTTAGGAATATTTTATAAATTCTTGTTAAGTGCTGGCGAAGAAATTCTAATAAAGTTAGTCCTCCAAGCAATTCCGACATATTCCATAACATGTTTCAAAGTATTGGATATCTTTTTGCATTAGTTGAATATGATGATATCTAATTTCTAGTGGCATAAATAAAATAAAAGCAGGAGTGTAAAAGACATTAAGCAAACATTATAGTAAATCGGAACTAGGGAATGTACCCTTTTGGGTGTTTTAGTCTCATTTTTTGGTAAAAATAATGATATTTCATTATCTCATGAAAAATACTAATGAACAATCAATCCAATATTAGTTTAAACTTCTTTCCACCTTCAATATATATCCTAGTTCGAATTCCATAGAAATTAAAACGTATAGTTTTTCTAATTTCTTGATCAAGTTAGGTTATGCCCCGACGAACTTTAGTGAAGACGCATTTCACGTTTTAAGTTGTAATTATGAAAGTCGCATGAGTCTCATAATTTAACTTTTAACTCATGTCTTGCAATAATTGATCTCAAACCCTAAAACATTTTCATATATCAACAACACGTAATATAAATATTATAATATAACTTTTTTTAAGCTTATCATGAAACGATATAATAATATTCGATACAATATGATAAAATAATAATATTATTTAAAGTGTTCTTCTATATCTTAACTGTTATCTTAAATTTATCGTGTAATTATATAACAAAATGTGACACAATATAATCAAATAATAATATTTCTTAAAATATTCTTTTTTAAGGGATCAACAAGTGATCTGATGGAGTCTCTTAGTATCGAGGGTCGTTGATTTTTTAAAATCAATGTCCTATGTATCTATTTCTTCTTGCAATTTTTTGCTGGGCAAGCTAGCCAATTTAATTTTTCTAATTCGTGAATCATGAACTCCAATATTTATTATTGGATGGTTCGATTGGTTAATAAATGAAGGGGGCTCATTTAGCTCCCCGGTTATGAAATTTTTTATTTTTTTTGAAGGAAATGTTTTAATAAAATTCACGTGTTATCATAAAATAAAATAAGTTTTAGTAAAACACAAGACTTTAATAATGCAGTTTTATTTCTCATTAAAACCTTAAAAAGAACTTAATTAAATTTACCTCTTGAATAAGGGCAAGTCGGCATAATACTTTGAATTGGTTCCATTAGGGAGAATGATTAAGACATTCTTTTTTGTATCTTTGTCATTCATTCATAAAGTATTGTTCAATAATGGAGAATCCTATTTATAATTAATTAGTGAAGGGGGGGCCATTAAGACTTCATGGTCATCTAACAAAAAGGCATATAATTTTTGTCCTTCACCTCTCACACGTACACCAATCTTCCTAATCATCATGCGAGCTTAAAATCTAGACTTTCATTTTTAATATAGTATATCAAAAGGAAATCCAATATTTCTTAAAGATTTAGAAGTTTTGGACTCTTAATATATAGTAATGATATTGGCGATATTTAATTATAATATTAAAAACACCCATGAATTATAATTATAATTATATATATAATGAATTATAATTATATAAATATATGCATTATATCATATTTAATTAATATCCAAATAATTAATAGGATTAAATATTATTTGCACCTCAAATTTGGGGCAAACTGTACTTTTAGTACCTAATCTTTAAAAATTGTGGATTTTATGTCTAACTTTTAATTTTTGTACACTTAATTTTGTGCCAAATTATTTTTTGATGCTATCATTCGGCCAAGGTACCACACAAGACACACACGTGATATTCATAAGAGAAATAAATATTTTAGTGCTCGCTTTTTTTCTTATGAAACCATAAAATAAAATAAGACTAAAGGGAACAAACATCAAATGTTGGGTATGGAATCTTAATTTTCAAATACTGAATATTAAAATGTAATATATCTCAAAATGTTAAGGGTACAATAAATGTGTAACTCTAATTAATGTAAAGTCAATCAAAATCATCCCGTACAAAACTACAATGTGAACAAATATCCAAATACATAAACACATGAATAAAAAGATAAAAAAATTACCACATTAGAAATGTACGTCGACACGAATATCAAACACATGACACTAGGCAAGACAATGTCTGGCCATCAAAACAGGTTACCCTTCTCTAACTAATGAATAATTATATATGAGATGATGAAATTAGTGACTAATTAACAATAATACACGAGGGTTTAAACTTCAAATCAATGAAAAAGAACTACAATTATACAAGGCATAAGATGAGTTAGACAATTAGGGATTTTTGCAGCGGGCACCCTCGTGTTATCCGAAATGAGCCAAAAAAATTCTGAGTTAAAAAAATTCTCATTTTAACTCTTGTGTTCTTTGTTTTTTGCAAGAAAAACCCTGCGACGAGTAGGTGTGTTGCACGCACGTTGACTACGTTTGAAACAGTTTTTTTTTGTATTTTTTGTTATAAAAAGACTATTATGCCCTTATGCCCCCACAACCCTGTGTTTTAAGAAAATAGCTAAAAAACCCTTTGAAAAAAAATTTGTTCAAAAAACCTTGTGTTTCTTTTTTTTTTTACAAAAAAAATCCCTGCGACGAGTAGGTGTGTGTGTGTGTATGTATGTATAATATATTTATATAGATAGTAACATATGTAATAATTATATATAATATATATTAAATATTAGTTTATATATAATATATATTTGAGAAATAT
>JBBMKE010237563.1:0-14438 GCA_037834125.1 Lippia alba | reverse complement strand
AAAATCAGCTTTTTGTAAAAGTGGCTTAATCCCATGCCACTGCAATATCCCTGATTGGAAAAAAGCCACAATGATTTATAACCTTTCATCAGAATCGTGGATTCTCATTCTCATATTTATCTACAATTTAAAATAATTAATTAAAAAATTCAAAAAAATTATATATAAATTTTAACATTTTATAATTCTCGTGTAAATAATTAAAATAATTTAATTGGAATTTTAATAATGATTCATAACATGGACTCACTCCTCTAAAGGGAACAAATTTTCATCAAGGGGAAAGGTATTTGTGATGAAATTAGTGTGAAGTATATATTAGCAATTTATAAGTTATAAAACCAAATAAAACTAAAAATTATTGGATAGATGATGGAGAAATTAAATAGGTTAGAAACATGTCCCTTCGGGTTTACTTCATCGCTATAGCTTCGCGCGCTTATCGTCGGTGGTGATTTATAATAGGGAAAATTATATCCAACTACCCTGTATTTAGGCCTAATTACAAGTCGGTCTATATTTTTTTAAATATTACAATATAGTCCCTATATTTCTTGTTTTCATGAAACCTACGAATGAAATTTGTAAAAGTACACTTATATTCCGGATGGTTTTATGAGTGTTACATTTAATATATAACCAAAAATTCAAAATCATCCCTAAAAGTTTACAAAAATTAGCCCTAATTACAAATATTAACAAAAGTTAGGGACTAAAATATAATTTTTAAACAATCATGGACTACGTTGTAATTAGACCTAAATACAAGGTAGTTGGATGTAATTTTCCCCTATATATATTTGATTTAGTTCTATATATAATTTTTTTATCTTATTTCACTTTTTTCTTTTTTTTCTTTTTGAAATGAGCTTTTATTTTTATACTCTTTTAGTTTGTACGAAAATGAGTTTATTCTGTCAAAGTTTTAATTTCTAAATATAATATATATATATAATTCTTTTATCTTATTTCACTTTTTTTTCTTTTTGAAATGAGTTTTTACTTTTTACACTCTCTATAGTTTGTATGAAAATGAGTTTATTCTATCGAAGTTTTAATTTCTCCTAGAGAAATTAGAGATTATGTTCCTCTTATGATTTTAAAATCTCATTATAGTTCTGGTCTCATATCATATTTATTTTTGAAAGAGTTTGATTAGATATATTAACATATTATGTAAATAATATTTGTGTAAAAATAAGGCGATTAGGGTTTGGTTTCTCTCTGGCGATTAGGGTTTCTCTCTGGCGGCTGGCTTCTATCACCGGAGATTTGGCACAGCACAGTCGCGCCGACGGGCGCGGTGATCTTCCTCACCATTGATGGCGACGGGGGAAGAGCAAGTTCAGGGCTGCATGAGTTACGCGCCGGCAGCGAAGGCAAACAATAAATACGTAACAACGACGACGACGGGAAGAAATCCCGTGAAAACTGCAGCAGGAAGAGTTCACTTATTCAACCGTGATCCGAATAGACGTAGGTATGGAAGGATTACAGAGCGTAATGGAATCACAAACATCACCTACTCAGATGACGAGATAGCGGAGCTTTTGGAGCCGTTCCAATTTGCTTTGGTTGGCAAATTCTCCCATGGATACCCTACCCTGGCGAGATTATATGAACTTTTCATGAATATGCAACTCTCAAGAGAGTTCAAACTTGGGCTACTAAATTTCAAACATGTCCTAATTCGTCTTGACAATCAGGAGGACTTCAATAGGATTTGGTTAAAGAGGTTCCATGTGTTTGACGGATATCCCATGAGAATATTTAAGTGGACTCCCACTTTCAATCCAAAAATTGAACCATCGATAGTTCCAGTTTGGGTGCGTTTGGAAGGGCTGGAATCTCAGTTCTTCAAGGAGAAAACGCTTCTTGACATCGCCGAACAGATAGGTGAACCTCTCTGTTTTGATGAAGGCACGTTGGACGCTAAAAGGCCAGCGATGGCTAGGTTTTGTGTGGAAATCGATCTCCTAAAACCCAGAAAAGAAAAAATATCTCTCACTTACCATGGAGGGACGCATATTCAGGAGATAACATGCGAGAAGATTCCTCCGTACTGTAAAAGGTGTAATAAACTTGGCCATGACCAAAAGATGTGCTACGATGGAAATAAGGAGTTTCAAAAAGAAGTGATTAATAAGGAAACAGGTGATCTCAGGGGTATTATACAAGACAAGAGAAATTCAGTTGATAAGGAAGGCGAGATCCAAGCTCAGAAAGTACTGACTACAAAACAATGGGTCCAGCGCACGTTCCAAAAAAGGAAGGAAGATTCCTCAAATAAACAGGAAAAAGAGATACAACGTAAAGAGAAAGAACAAGATAATGAGATTGTTAATGATGAACAGCAAGAGGGGACAAATATAGAAAATACTGAGGGGTCGGAAAAAAGAACAGACGAAGTGAATGAAAATACGGAAGAACAGGAACAACTGCTGAGAAGGGACGAACCAGATTATGTACAAAGTTCAATTCCGGAAGATACAGTGGGTGTCAAATGAGGTGTTTTACCAACGATAGTGCATGATTTAAAGGAGGCATGGGAAAATTTGGTAGGAGAGACACAGGGAAATATGGAAGGCGACGAGGACAATGACCAACCAGAAGATGAATCGGGAAACGACAGCGATTCTAATGTGATGGAAGAGGAGGATCCTGAGACCGTAAAACAGGATGCATTATTTTCAAGGTCCAGATCCTTGGACAAAGAACAATCAAACCCGAATTGGGAGGTGATGGAAAAAAAGAAGAAGAAGCAAAAGAACTCTCCAAGCCGCAGTACCCAGGCCATTAAAAGGACGCTTAGATCGTCGGCCTTAACAGGAGGTCGGATATGATGATAAGAGGCCTCATATGAAATATAAGGGGAATACGGAACGCGGGGAGACAGCGTATTCTCAATGATTACAGGAGGAGAAACAATCTTGATTTTATGGCTATTCTAGAGCCGATGATTAATTTAAATTCTAGTTATTTCTGTTTTAAGCTTAATTTCAATAAAGTTTGTAATAATATGACTAACCATATTTGGTTTTTCTGTGTGGCAGGTGTGGAGGCCGAAATACTAAAGAACACATGACAATTCTTGCATTTGAAGTTGACCTGTGAGAGATGGGGAGAAGCTGTATTCTTATCTATTATATATGCGGAAAGTGATACGGTTGGAAGAAGGGAAATTTGGGATTTCTTTAAAAACGAGGACCTGTCTGAGAAGAACTGGTTGATTGGTGGGGATTTCAACATAATTCGGAATCTAGATGAAAGAAAGGGTGGAAGAAGACCACCGGAGTCGCTGCCAATGAACAAATTCAATAACTTCATTCAAGAAACGGGACTAATTGAGCCTAACTTTAAGGGTTCGGTTTTTACGTGGGAGAAAGGAGGTTTGTGGCAAAGACTTGACAGAATTCTGGTTTCGGGAAAATGGGCGAATACGTTTCAGGAGATGGAAGTACGGCATCTGTTAAGAAGTACTTCGGATCATAGTCCTTTGTTGGTGAAATGCTCGACCTTTACAGAGAAAGTACCAGGGGCATTTAGATTTCAGAATATGTGGTTGAGACACAAGGACATAAAGGAGGTGATAAAAGAAAGTTGGGAGGAGCCTATTGAGGGGATGCCGATATGGAAATTGCATATAAAATTCGCTAGACTCAAGAAACGGCTAAAACAGTGGAATATATACTTATTTGGCAACGTATTTGATAGGGTAAAAGAGATTGAGAAAAAAATGATGGAAGCTGAGAAAAACTATGATGAAGTTCCTACCGAATCAAAGCTTTTGGACTTGAAGAAACTATCAGCGGAGCGAAATAGAATATTGTCGATGGAAGATGATTTTTGGAAGCAGAAGGCCGCATGCAAATGGCTAGCGGATGGAGAAAGAAATACAAAGTATTTCCACACGAAAGTGAAGAAAAAGAGATTTAAGGGGCAAATCAGATCTATTTGGGTTAACCGGGAAGAAATAACTCAACCGAGTCGTTTGAGAACCTCGGCGAAGGAACACTTCTAACGGTTATTGACTTCAGTTCCTGTTCATGAAGAGATAGATCAGATGCAAAAGGTGATTGGAGAAGAAGATTGCAGAATGCTTGAGGCTGATATCACGGAGGAGGAGATAAAGAGGGCGGTATTTGAAATCCCTAACGGTGCAGCAGGCCCCGATGGTTTTGGCCCCAAATTCTATCAAGTTTTTTGGGAAGTTATTAAGGATGAATTGATAGAGCTCATAACCGAGTTTAGCAAAGGTGTGACGATACCGAGAGCCTACACGACAACTTCCATTATCTTTCTTCCTAAGAAGGACAACCCGATGAGTTGGAACGACTACAGGCCTGTGAGCTTATGTAATGTCTCAAGCAAAATAATCTCAAGAATTTTGAACAATAGGCTGTCAACGGTGCTTCCAACAGCCATGTCACAAAATCATTCTGGGTTTGTCAAGGGAAGACTAATGAGCGACAATATTTTGCTAGCCCAAGAGATGATACACGAGCTAGATAGAAAGGCTCGATACAGAAACGTAGTCCTGAAGTTAGATATGGAGAAGGCTTACGACAGAATAGAATGGAACTTTCTACTGGAGGTTTTGAGATGCAAAGGTTTTTCTAGGCGATGGATACAGTGGATTGAAAATAACATCAACAACTGTTGGTTCTCAGTCCTAGTAAATGGAGCTTCAGAGGGAATTTTCCAATCAACGCGTGGATTACGACAAGGTGACCCGCTATCGTCTTCTTTGTTCGTTTTGGCTGCTGATTATTTGTCATATTGTTTGAACAGGGTGCTAGAAAGAGATAACGAATGTGCGTATAGGGATGGTTGTACTTTGCGGGTTTCTCACCTAGCATACGCAAATGACACAATGGTGTTCACTAATAGTAGGAGAGCTAGCCTAGAGCAAATTAAACTAGCCATCGAGGAGTATGAGGCGAAATCGGGGCAAAAAGTGAATATTGCTAAGAGTTCTTACATTGTGGGCAAAGGGGACGTGGAGGCAGAAAGGTTAGTCAAAGAGACTTTGGGTTACCAACGAGGTGACCTTCCAATGTGTTATTTAGGGGTTCCTTTATTTAAAGGGCGAAAGAAAACAATTATTTTTCATGATATGATCACAAAGATTAGAGATAGGATAGATGGTTGGGAAACAAACATTTTGTCACATGGGGGAAGGATGCAATTGATTAAATCTATACTCTACACATTCCCCATGCATGCTTTGCAAATCATTGATCCTCCAGTAGGAGTCTTGAGAGGTTTAGAAGTGATGTTAAATGGATTTTTTTGGGGCTCATTCTCAAACAAGAAGAATATAAGATGGGCCAAATGGGAAAAGTTATGCTATCCGGTTGACGAGGGAGGCCTCGAGGTTAGAAGATTAACTGATTTGGTTGAGGCATTTAGTTGGTAGCTTTGGTGGAGGTTTCGGGAGGGAAAGACGCTTTGGGCGGAGTACATGAGGAGAAAATATTGCGGTAAGATACATCCGCTGCATGCACCGTGTACAAACAGAAATTCGCATGTGTGGAAAAGGTTGTGCAGAGTCAGAGAAAGGGCGGATGCTTATATAAGCTGGATAATCGGTAAAGGAATGGTGTATTTATGGGATGACAAATGGCTAACAACGTCCTCATTACGGGAGCTTTTGGATAATCAACATGAAGGAATGAAAATGGTGGACGAGTGGTTTAGCGGAGAAAAATGGGATGGGCACAAACTGGAGGCTGCGGTAGGGAATGTTATGGCGAGACAAATAGAGTTATGTCGGATCAGGCAGGGTGATGATGATATGCCAATTTGGGAGGGAAGCAAGGATGGTAAGTTTAACGTGAAACGTGCATGGGAAATTATCCGAGAGAAAAAAGAGAAATCATCTATGTTCAGGTCCATCTGGAAGACAAAATTGACTCCCACAATCTTAATTTTCATTTGGAGATTGATAAATGATTGGGTTGCGGTTGAGGACAGGTTACAAAGAAAAGGATTGACATTAGCTTCGAAGTGTGTTTGTTGCCAAGCGATTGAAACGAGGGAACACCTTTTCTTGAATGGAGACAAGGCAAGGCAAATCTGGAGTCACTTTGAAAGCATATTTCGGATTAATGGGTGTAATACTGATTCCCCGGGTACGATGCTGCAATATTGGGCAACCTCATCAGTTTTTAGTTCTAACTCGCACATTAGAATGGTAATCCCAATCCTTATTCTTTGGTCTATATGGAAGCAAAGAAATCTGTGTAAATTTGAAGGTAAGTTTTTTCCTATATATAATATTTTGAGACAAACAATAATTCACGTTCATCGTTTGCATGTTACGAGGTTGATGGAGAGGACCTGGTGGCGTGGAGATGTTCTTATAGCGGGAGTAATGGGGATATGCTTGAAAAGAGAGACGCTGAAAAAGATGGTCAGAATCCAATGGAGGAGGCCGCCGGAAGGATGGTTCAAGCTAAATACAGATGGTGCAGCTCGAGGGAATCCGGGAAATGCTGGCAGCGGGGGGCTTATAAGAGATCATCAGGGCCGTATATGGGATGCTTTTAGCATTTCAATTGGGCAGGCAACAAACGTGACTGCCGAGATTTGGGCCGTAAATGAGGGAATCAGACGTGCTGCAAACATGGGATGTCGAAAATTGTGGGTAGAGGTAGATGCGGAAGTGGTGATACACATTTTGAAGAGAGGAGTAACCGGGGACGTCGATATTAATAGACAGTTATCGGAGATCAAGATATTTACAAATGATATGGAGGTTAAAATCTCCCATATTTACAGGGAAGGAAACATGGCGGCAGATTGGCTTGCCAAAAAAGGGGCCGACTCACAAGAGAATTGGTGGTATCCGGAGGAAGAGTTGGATAAAAGATTGAAAGGTTTTAATAGGGTGGATTGTTGGGGCCTGCCTGCTTTCCGATGCAAATGAAGTCAATGAAATGTCCAGCGATACAGGTAAGTATGCTCATGAGATCAGGTATGTTTTATTTTATGTTGAGCTGTAAGAATATCTTTGATAATAACAATGGGGGCATAACTAAAAGAAGTAGGGGGCAAAGAATCTGTAACAATAATCGAAAGCTCAATAACCTGGTATTTGAGCTTAATGGTTGGAAGTTTAATTGGTTGACTGCACTTAATCTGGCATGGGCCGAGAGGCTTTTTTTCAGGTGCAGAAATGTGGCAATGATCCAGCTTGGGAAACAAAGGGAGTTTAGTCGATCATGGCTAGTCTGTAACTATGAAATTGAAGGGAACAACGTACAAATTGTCAGATACCAACCAAAAATTTGGCGTAGCCCTGAGGAAACCATTGTTAGCACTTTTGGTATGAGGGAGGGGCCAGGATCGCATACAAGGATTATGGAATTTTTCCACATCAAAATGCCATTACATCAGATATGGGGGTCTGATAATTCATGTGAATAAAGTGAAAGCGGCTGTGCACAGCATGGAGATATGCATTAACAGAGGCCACTTTTGTATTTTGAGCCTAAATGATCCTTGGATCATGAATTATTGTAACATGTACAGGACTTTGGTTGGTTTATATATGGGGAGGGGGCCTCGTTAACAACCCTACGGCGCGTTGCCGTTTTTTTTTTTTAAAATATTATGTAAATAATCTTTTATTATATTGTATTGTTTTATCAATTTCATAGGTTATTTAATATTAGAATAATTTTCTTCTATTAAGAATCCTATTTCAAGTTAATAAATATTCTTTTATATATTTAATTTAATAATTTATGCACACATTTATATAATTATCCCTAACTAATAATTATTGACATAACTATTATGATAATATTTTAGGCAATCAACATTTTGTAAGAAATATTCGTGCTTTTATTGAGCGTCCGCTCGAAAAATTTTGACCATGTAGGTGGAACTCGCATAACTCGAGTGGGCACCACATGGCTCCAGTCGTCCGGATGATACGCGATTATTATATTTTAACATAATAGGTTTGTCATATTTCTATAGTTATAGAAGTATTATTTAGTATGTTATTTGTTTTTACAAATAGAATATAAATGGTATAAGCAATACAAACTCATTTAAAAAATTATGAGTTAAATTAGTAATTTGATAAAAATTTAAGTGATTGTTGATTTTTTTTCCTGTAAATACTAAATTTTTTATTTTTCTTTTACTTTTTTTTCCTCTAAACTTTTACTTTTTTATTACTAGCAAAATTAACGTGCGTTGCACGTTTAACAAGTAGTTTATTTAAATAAATTCTTTTATTATTTTTTAAAAAAATAAAAAATATATTAACAGTAATAAAAAATATATTGGAGAACCATTAAATAAAGAAATGAAAATATTTTAAACTATATAATTATATAAAAATTAAATGTTCAAAGTGAATTATAATTTGTCTAAATAATTCTAACTTTTAAACATACATGATAGTCTAAAATTATTTAATACACCTAATAAATAAGAAACTATGTAATCACCTTGGTCCAAATTTTCAATCTCTCAAAGTTGCAGCATATCATTATTTTCAATATTATCCTCTTATTCCAAATCTCCACATTCTTCTTCATAATTGTATTTTGATTACATAGATAACTTCTTTTTGTTGAGCTTCTTAATTCTATTTTGACGTCCTTCGATATTAGTTTAAAATAAGTGTCTCAAAAAGTCTCACATATGTTGGTTCGCAACAGAATAATTTGATTGAATATAATTAATCTTCGAAGTTCATTTGACATTTAAAAAGTGATAGCAAATTAAATTATTAAAAATATCTAACTTAATTAAAGAATATAATAAATTTTTTAATAAACTATTTTGATTTGAAAACTAATACATACAGAAATATTAAAAACAAATTTTTTTGCTTGATACTCTTTCGACAACCGTGGCATCGATAATCTCATCACTGAAAAGGGATCTAGTCTTTCTTTTGCTTCTATTGCATCAAGCGGGTTGATTCACTTGATTTCATTGTTGTTGGACTGTTGGAAGTGGTGATTGCTGGTCTCGAGCAAGGGGGACATAATAAGACTCTTCTTTGTCTTCTTCATTGAAATACTCAAGCTCCTGTTCAGGAGGGGCTTGCTGCGGGAGTTTGGGGTCAAGAGTAGGGTGTGCGCCCAAGAAATCTCGGTCACATGAAAGATCTCGTGTAACTCCATAATGGCGCTACGTGGTGCCAGCTATCACATCAAGACACGACCTTCTCAAATTCGATATCGACTATTGTCCATATCGTAATATTTTTCCACCACAACAAATAAACATTCAAAAAATCAACTAACAATAGAGAAACTTCAAAAACTAAACATTCACATGAAATAAAAATTAAATGAATTCCTTAAATCAATCCTAACATTCAAATAGCCGATAGTGGTTGACCTAAATGGTTAAGGGTTCTCTCTCTCCTGGGAATGACTCTTGGTTTGAATCTCTCTGATCACTTTAGGGGGTATGCGTGTATTAAAAAAATCATAATATTCAAGTAGTTAAATTCAAAGTTAATCCTAATGTTCAAAATAAAATTACATAACCAATCAAAATTATTTATTTTATAATTGAATCAAAATCATAATTATAATGTGTATTTCTTTTAACATATATTGATTTGCAATTAACACATAAATACCTCATGCAATATTTGTTATAAATCAGGTAAAATATTAGTTTAGATATAATACATGATTTAATTAATGCAGACCCATGATTTAATTAATGCACACAAAATTTTGCTCTACTTTTCCATAGTTGAACACATTTATTTTTAATTTGTGCAATTGAATATGATGTGGTGTTGTGTGTTTTAGTTTGATGATAAAATCCAAGAAATTGCCCGTAAAAGTACGATAATTGATGGAATACCTTGATGCATTGTCAAGAGTATTAGGAGCAAGGGGAGTATTTATGACATAAATCTTTAGTATTAGGTTAGTATTAATAAATATTAAAAATAAAATAATTAAAATTTAATCATAATTAGAATTTTAATTATAGGAAGTTAAAAAAGTTTGATTATAATTTAAAAAGACTTTGAATAAAATTAAATATGCCAAAAAATTTATAATTTATTTACGTATTTAATTAATATCTTAGTATATAACTTTGTCTAATTTATTTAATTATAATATTTTGTTAATTTAATATGTTTATAATTCAAAAAATAATAAATAATATATGAAATTTAATTATTAATTACATGGTCATTGTGCTTCTGCTTGAGATCCTGGTGCCTGGAATTGTGGGTAACTTATTTCTTCCAATGTTTGGGGTTCTCCCTGATATCATCCTTATTCCAGGTAAAAAAAAATTCATAAAAATATACTTTTAAAATTAAGAGTAGTTACTATACATAAACATATGAAAGATAAGATTTTTGTTTGTATCCACAATAGTCAATAGTGTCATCTTCATGCTTTCCATCTATATATAGTACTGTATGGTTCAATAACATTAAATTTTTTTGATAATTTATATCGAGTTATTTGAATGATTAACTAATAAGAACCAAAACTGATCTTGTATGTTGTAACTGCGGCAGGCTATCCCCTAGTCCAATATCATAGCGTACTTAGTTGAGAAATTAACTGAGAAACCTGACCTTGTTCCAAAATAAAGTTCTTTTCTCTTCTCTTAATAATGTGTGGCGAAATGGAAAGGTTTGGATGATCTTGATTATTATAATTGAAAGTTGTTAACGAATTAGTAGGGATGTAAACGGATAATAAATAGGGTCGATGTGTAGTATCTGAATCCAAATCAATTCAGCATATTCGTTATCCAAAATCTGTATCCATTATCCGATAAATAATAAAAAAATATTAATTGTATTCAAATTCGATTAATATTATCTAAATATCGAATTATCCATAACTGTTAAGAATTCAATTAGTAAATCATCTGATATTCAAATTCATATTTGAATTTGAATATGAATTTGTTTACATGTTTTGCTTATATGTTTTAACTAAAAATAATAGATTAAAATTTCATAACACAATCAAATGTTAAATACATACAAATATTAATTTAACAAATTATAAATCTTTTAAATCCATACAAACATTAACTCATAATATATGTTCATTGTTATTGATGAAGTTAATTACTATCAATATTATGATATATGTTTATTATTATTATTTTATAATTTCAAATGATTAATTAATATCATGCATAAATTAAAAGATTATATTTTAAGCTTACAATTGTTTATGGTGATATTATTTTTTATTATACTACGTGAGTGTGATTGAAATATTATAAAAATATTATGCAAATCCTTCTGTTTAAATAATATTTATGTATTTAATTTATATTTTAGCATGTAGACTAAAGAACTATGATGTACGGGTACGAATACAGTGACACGGATATGATACGATACAAATTTTTTCTTGAATTTCACGCATGAGGAGTGTTGGGCACGACACGACAAAATAATATTTTTTGAAATGTATGTGCATTATAGCTAAAGAAAAATTATATGATTAATTAGATTTTTTGATATTATAATTATATTGTATTAGTCTACATAAAAGTATTGATATAAAACATTCCATTATATTATTTTGTTAATTAGATAGGTTTATAAACTTGTGATATGATTATAATTTAAAAGAGTTTATGAATTTAGCAATTAGAATTATGGACATAGATAATTGAAATTATATTATAATTGATTTATTGAAAGTTATCTTATAAACTCACTTAATTTAAATAATAATTTATTTTACATAATTGTAAAATTTTGTGAAAATTTATAAAGTAAATCAATATATTGTTTTTCTATTCGTTAGACATCTCTTATTATAACATTTCAAATTAGTCTTAAATTTTAAATATGAGCAACTTATATTATAAAATTTGAATACAATTAATTAATAAATTAATATTATAATAATCCTTGTACAACTATATATCTTTTTTTTTTTGAATTAAAGAAGTTTTAATTATATTCTACCAAGAGTCCTATTTTAAATCAATAAGTATTTTTAAAGTATATATAAATTAATAGTTTATAACATATATTTACATAATTATCCTTGACTAAAAATTGTTGATATAATTATTGTGAGGGTAATTTAGGCGATCCGTATTTTGTATAAAACAACTCACTCTTTTATAATATAGACAGATATATATAGATTAAATTAGAAATAGGAATAAGTTTTTTCTAACCTAGATAGATGTTATATAGGAATAAGTTTTTTCTAACCTAGATAGATGTTATAATTTTCTAATGACAGTCATATATATATATATATATTTGATTGGACATTATATACGTGTATAAAATACAAATAGATGTATTTGATTGGACATTATATACGTGTATAAAATACAAATAGATGCCATTTTAATGAGAAAATTAAAAGTTGACTGATTATTTATATACTTAATTTGGCCTATATTGAAAATTTTTGAAATATAATTTACTAAATCATTTTAGATAGTAAGCCCGTTATTTGCCCCACATAAATTAACTATTTTTTTCCGCATGAAGATTAAAATATTGTCTTGTTATCAATTATCATAAAGTTGAACAGTAATCTTAGATCAGTAATTTAACATAGGAATTTAAAATTGTCCACTAAATTTAATCTGTCGATATACTGATATAAAAATTATTCGCTCAACTTTGAGTTATAAAACCGTTTCTTTAATTATTATGTTTCGTTAAACAGACATGTAACCGTTCTGATTTTTTTTTCAAAGTCACCCTCTTTTGTTAATTAGAGTAGTTTCATGTCAAACGCAAAAAAAGAAAAAAAATATATATTAAAGAATACTTGCAATTGATTTTTTAGTCTTCTAACTTTGTGTTGATCTTCTCAAGAATAAATTACATGTAGTCTTTAGATTTTGTGTTACCTCCATAAAGAATAGATTGTATGTCTCTATCACTATTGTTTAATTTTTAATTTATTAATTGAATTGTAAATGATTTTTCTTCTCCTAAACATACAAGACATAATATTAGAATACTATTAAAATTAATATATTACAATAATTAAGAGTTTGATTAAAACAAAATATCCCGAAAGAATATTTATATATTTAGTATTTTACAAAACTACCCTTAATTGTATTTTACTAAAAATCTTGCAATAAGGGTATTTTGGCCAATCACAAAAAGAATATTTATTTATCAATTTAGTATTTTATAAAAATACCCTTAATTGTGTCATATTTAAAAGGTTTACAATAAAGGTATTTTGGCCGATCTCAAAATTTCAAAAAAAATCAAAAAATCGCACTTTTATAACATAATGGAAAATTCTAGTCCAAGCCCGGTTTGGCCGAACTCAATCAATTAAAAAAATAAGTGTATTACGTTTGTCATTTGATTGGTCATTCTCCCTAAATTTTTCACCAACCACACGGTAAATGTAAAATACTCGCCCCCTCGTTACACCAATTTGACCGAATCAGGCTCGAATTAGAATTACCCATATAGTATATAGATATATATTATCTATTAAATTATTTCAAACGAAACCTTCCCTAGATATATATATCTGTTAAATTATTTCAAACGAAACCTAATTATTCCAAACGAAACCTTCCCTTAATATAATATTAACTTATTAAGAAGAAGAACATAATAGGGGATAAATCAACTTATTAAGTAGGACTTTTTTTATCCTCTCAAAATAAGAAAAAAAGTACAAGAACTGTTCTTTGTTTGGTTGTTGGCGGCTCAAAGAAGCCATTTAGATACCTACAAACGCCCAAAGCCAATGCAAACACCTCACCACTTTTCACTTCTCCCGCGCTCTCCAGAGCCCTCTCGCCCCTCCTAACCCACATCCGTAACATATCTGCAGAAAAGTCTGGTCTTACTCTTCCGCAGATATTTTCCCCAATTCCTCTTACAGCACTCCACCTGTTCTCCTCCCGAACCCCCTCGAATCCACCCCCACAACCTATATATACACCACCACCCTTACTTCCCCACCATCATCCTTATTAACTCGCACAAACATATACAGAAAACATACAATCTCATAGACCCCATATCCTTTCTTGCTTCAACAAACTGCTGAATTTCCATCCATCCATCTCAAAATGGCGAAAACCGAAGGCAGAGCCATCGGCATCGACCTCGGCACGACGTACAGCTGCGTCGGCGTCTGGCAGAACGACCGCGTCGAGATCATCCCCAATGACCAGGGCAACCGGACCACCCCCTCCTACGTCGCCTTCACCGACACCGAGCGTCTCATCGGCGATGCCGCCAAGAACCAGGTCGCCATGAACCCCCGTAACACCGTCTTCGACGCCAAGCGCCTCATCGGTCGCCGCTTCTCCGACCTTTCCGTCCAAAACGACATGAAACTGTGGCCGTTCAAGGTCTTCGCTGGCCCCGGAGACAAGCCCATGATTCAGGTCCAGTACAAGGGCGAGGAGAAGCAGTTCTCCGCCGAGGAGATCTCCTCCATGGTGCT
>JBBMKE010237346.1:0-14443 GCA_037834125.1 Lippia alba | reverse complement strand
ATATATGTATATATATATATATATATATATTGTGGGTGTACATTAGCCCCCTCACTCAGTCAGCTGACTGACACCTCATTTTCTCTTTCAATTGCATCCTTTTCTTTCGTGCTAGGCGGAGTCGAGTCTTTGGTCTGCTCTCGTCGGTTTAGAGTCTGTTACACTCTATTACTTTTATGTTTCGGATTACTATTGCACTTTACTCTATTTACTTTCAGCTTTGGATATTGATGTTATATTTGGCCCTGTGCGTCACTTGTTGAATTTATAGATGTTTTATGAAATTGTTTCCGCTACTTATGTTGATGTATGTTGTTTAATTAGCTTCCGGGTGCTCCGGTTGTTGTTGTCGTTGTTTAGTCCGCCTACCTTAGCGTGTGTGTAGTCTCCGTTCACTGTAGTTTGAATTCAAGCTTAGGCACCATTCCTTGACTGAGTTTGTTGTTGTTTAGGCGTATCGCTAGGCTTACAATCCATCATCCCCATCTCTACTATTAGATCACGAATGTACTTTCTCTGTGACAGATAGATCACTGGCTTCGATCATATGACTTCAATCCTTAGGAATATTTCAGGTGACCCAAGTCTTCCATCTCAAATTATCCAAATAGATTCTTCCAAAGATCCCTTATTCCTCAGTATCGTACTAGTAATGACCATGCCATCGACATATATGATCAGACATTGATTTTCACGCCTCTTCTTTTCAAGAATAGAGTATGATCTTAGTTACTTTGTATGTACCCGTACCGCTACATTTTAATAGTTAACCTCCCAAACCATGCCCAAGGAGACTGTTTTAGGCTATATAGTGCCTTTCTAAGCTATATACCTCATGGGTACAAAACTTGTGAAAAACCCCTTGTCGGACCTTCTTATACACTTCCTCCATTAGATCACTATGGAAAAAGCATTCTTGACGATAAACTAATGAAGGGGCCAATTCTGGTTCACGGCTACTGAGAATAGGGAGAAAGTTTCTACATAATCTACCCCATAGGCTTGATGTAGCCCTTTGCAACCAAATGGTCCTTGCACAGCTCAATGGATCAATCAGCTTTCTTCTTAATAGTATACACCCACCGACATCCAACCGGTTTCTTGTCAGTTAGTTGCAGGCATTTTTCCCAAGTATTAGTCTTGCTCGGTGCATTCATTTCATCATCCATTGACTGCCTCCACTCGTGGATCCCCATTGCTTCTTCCACATTCTGTGTGTGGCGTACCAAATTATTAGCCGTAAAGGTACATCATCACGGGTGAGCTAAGTGCGCATTTAAATTATTTTCTTTATGCAATTATATGTTAAATGTGATATATAAATGTTTTCTTGAACTTATATGATTATTTGTAAAAGTATGTTTTGAGATTTTGAACGTTTTACCCCTTTTTACCCCATTTTTGATCCGTTCGACCCTGTACGTAAATCCAACTTTTGTGAATACGTGATATATATGAATTATACGTATGTGTACTTGTTTTCATGCTTGTTTTATGTTTTTGAACTTGTTTGACGTGGTCTTTGACCATTTTTGTGAATTGGGACTCCAGGGCCTAACGAGAATTTAGCGCGTCTTAGGTTCCAAACAGCATAACTTGAGCTCAAGAATTTGGATTTGAATTCCGAAAGCACCGCTGGACTCGTATCAAAAATTCTAGGCTAAAGCCAAACCTCATTATTCTAAACACATTTGAACTTCCAAAACCTATCCAAACTGAGCCTCAAGCATTGATTTGCCACCCTTCTCCATTTTGCCTATAATTGACACGTTTTAACCCCATTTGACCGATGATTGAACCTATTTTACCAACACATAGCCCTATCTATCCCTCACTCATTTCGCTAAACCCATCCCTAAGAGAAATGAGAAAGAGTATTAGGAATAGTGGCCCTAAAGCCAATATTACAAATCGCTTTGTACCTTTTCGTAAATAACAGACAATCTCTGAACAATAAACGAATTAAGCCAACACTTCTTTATATGCTCTTGTTTGATTGTTTGAATACTTTTTTTGTGCATGTATAAGAACTCCCCTAATCAATGTGACTTATAGGACTCAACCACTTATGCGAGGTGGTTCATGGAACAAGCCCTAAATCACATAAGTCATGATTAGAAATCACTTCAAGCTAATGGATTCTAATGACAGTGGGAGTGTCAGACTTGACGCGTTCGAGGCTTGCTCATGTGACACGCTCTTCAGAAGGACCACCTTGTTTATGGGGTGCAAAGTGTATTGATGTGATGCCCGAGCATGGGCCACCCACATATATCCCCGCACCTAGACCCGAACTCACATACGAAATGAAAGTCAATACCTGAGCCCAAGTCTAAGCAAATAGAGACCTACACACACACTAGGCTAAGCTAGGCTAAGACCAAGACAGAGTGCACAACAAGGAACAAAGAAATAAAGTGTAGAAGCCAAACAGAATCCATATGACATATATCAGAATGTACAATGGTCTCACGGTCCAAAAATTATGCAAATGTTTATAAAATCTCCAAATACAACATTATAATTCATATACAAGTCATAATATATAGTATATAAAATGCAACATATAAATGCAACTCGACCTAAAACCGAAAGTACCACTCGACCGATGCACTTCCCCGCCAAACTCGAGAACCTGCAACTAAAGAGTGAAAGCAAGGACACGATAAAAAAGGGGCACATATATTATGGAAGGTTTACTTTTTAGGTCATCTAATTATATGTTGTCCTTCCTCTGTAAAGAACAAATTTTATGTAATTGTACTCTACCACTTTTAATTATTTGTAGAAAACATAATATTAGAATTAATATATTTAAAAGCTCATAAGAATATAATTATATAAAATTAACTTGCACATTTTTTCTTCTTTTAAACATACAAGACATAATATTAGAATTTATTCAAAAACTTATAAGATTGATGGTGTCTAAATCCATTTACGTACGGGACGACAGACGTGGACTCTGAATCACCCAAAATATTTATTTGCATGAGGTAACTCTGATGCACTCCTAATCTGTAAGGAAAGAACAAACGTGAACTCAAAGGCCAAATAGGAGAATATGGGGGTTGGAACCATTTTGGCACTCCAACGCTCAAGTCGGTCACAAGCTCTGGGTCGATAATGCGAAGGTAAGAGTGTTTTGTGCGCAAAGGAAAGCTTACCATTGTGAGTGATGAAAAGGGATTTATATGGTGCAGAGGAGGCCTGGTGCATGCGAGTGCACCCTCAAGAAGGTGTGCAACTGATCCGCTTGAAAAGGGACGACTGGTGGCCGGAACTGTGTTTTTACGGCTAAAGCATTATTCGCCTATTCCTGTAGAGATGTCTGACACGTACTTGGTGTGGCCACAATTAATGCAGCCTGCAGCGGGTGGTACCAACATTAGATGATCTTGCACTGTACGTGCGAGTCGATTTTGCATCGGGGTCGAGAGCTTTTCGGTCGTCGGGCTCTCTAGGTCGAGATGCTTCTGCCCACAATAAGTACGGTGGGCTTGCTTCCTCTTGCCAAGAGACAAGTGTTGGCTCCATGGCGACAATGCCTGGGTCCAAGATAAGGGCTGACCTGGGCCAGGCTTCCGCATGTGGCGCAGACACGTGGATCCTAGTCATAGCTCCCAAATTTCCCTTTATCAAAGATTATAATTATATAGTATTTTATAGTTATATAAAGGCTTATTCAATTATATTTTGATTAAAATTACATGAAAATAATTGAAAGTTTGATTAGAATGAAATATCATAAAATAATACTTACTATCAATTTATTATTTACAAGATTATCTTTAACTATATTTTACTAAAAAACTTACGATGAGTGTATTTTGGCCGATAACAAAGTTTCAAAACTCAAAAAATAAAAAACTCAACTCATGCTTTTATATATAAAAAGTGCATATATAGATTATTGTTATTAGTTTAAGGAATTTATAATTTTTGCAAAGTGATATTTGAAACCTCGACACTCTTTGATACTCAAAGTGGAGGGAGGGGGGGGGGGGAAGAAAGGAAAATTACATCCAACGATCCTTAGGTCTAATTACAATATAATCCATAATTGTTTAGAAATTAGATTTTAGTCCCTAAATTTTGTTAATATTTATAATTAGGCCTAATTTTTGTAAGCTTTTAGGGATAATTTTGCAATTTTTGTCATATATTAAATGTAACCCTCATCAAAGCACTCGAAACATAAGTGTACGTTTACAAATTTTGTTAATGAATTTCATGAAAACAAGAAATATAAGGACTATATTGTAATAGGGGCCGAATTGTAATTAAGTCTAAATTGAGGGTAGTTTGATTTAATTTTCCCAAAAAAAATTCTAGTCCACAGTTAAAAGAAAATTTAAAGAGTTGGCCCGTATATCATTAGTCTCGATTCTAAGGAGTAAGCCATATTATAGTGTTGAGCTGGCCCAACTTGGCCCGATTGGAGTATTAAATTAGTGACCAATGCAATTGAAAGTACCATTGTTTTGCGAGCCTTTCCTAGTCCCGGACATCTTCGCTTTTTCAAAGGTGACATAGTTATGAGTGAATTCAAAGTTGTTCCGTCCATATTTAGAATTATAGAACCAAGCCCAAAGTCAAGTAACATATATATTTTAGAGATAAAACCCGTAATATTTTTATTATTATTATTATTATTTTTTTTTTTTTTGGTAGAAAAAAACCCTAATATTTGGTAAAAAGCATATATATTTTACTTTAGAGATATATCGAACTCCAAATATCTGATCAGGAACATATATGTTCTTTCGGTCCTTTTGTCGAGTCTCAATCCTACACCCCGATTTAAATTAATGATAACCTTTTCTTTTATGTTTATGCATGTATGCAACATGCATTATCTTCCTCAATATGCATTTTATGCTGATTTCACTTCAAGTAATAACATGGGCACACTTATTTTCACCTTTTACATGGATCTTGGTCTTATTCATGAAATATTGTATGTCCAATTCAGTAAAGCAAATATATAATATACTAAAAATACACATTAATTAATATCTTTACAATGAAGGAAACAAAGATGATATGTGTTCTCCGGAAACACGATAACAATATGAACGTATTTCTCTTCCGATTGGTTTCACATGTTGCATTTCTTTTTATTCCTAATTTTCTTATAATATTTTTTGGAAGACGGTAGAAAAAAAATGAAATATTAGTATTCATGAATCTGGTTCAAAATCTGAAAAATTATTAAATTTGAGAAATAAAATGAAATATTAGTATTCATGAATCTGGTTCAAAATCTGAAAAATTATTAAATTTGAGAAATAATTAAGTATCAAAAATTTGTTAAAAAATATGAAAAATTATTAAATTTGAGAAATAATTGAGTATTCAAGAATTTATGTTGAAATCTGAATTTTGAATTTGAGAGTTTCCTAAAAAAGTTTCCCATTTATTCCTTAGAAGGGGCAAATCGCTGCAAAACAAGGTTAGAATTCGTCAGACCAATTATATCCATTTTCGCCTTTAATTTGTCAAAATAATAAAAGGAGAAGACACTCCACCTAATCAATTATACAGCATATTTTAGCAATTATTGACCAAAGAAAATGTTTTTATTTGTTTATTTGAGTGTGACAAGTGAACGAGATTATAAATATTAGACACAAATTGTCAAAGAAAGATATTATTTGTTTCTTTATATTAGTTTATTTTTTTAGTTTCTTTATTTTAGTGAGAACAACGACTACTATAAAACTTACAAAAATTGTGCAAATACGGTCAAGAGTAATAGTAGTAATATGTTGAAATTCACTATTTATGTTGCATGGATACACACATGATAATATAGATACGGTATGGATATATTGATAGAATTTATTTTTAAATTTCGTACATAAGGAGTGTTAGATACGGTATCAAACACAAATATTTAAAATAATACGATATAATAAAATAATATTTTTAAAAATATTTGTGTATTAAATATCAATATCATTTTGTTCCTAATGATTATCATCATGTTAATTACTTTTCTATTTGTTATAGGTGATTAGTCACGATGGTAGCATGTATTCTGATATTACTCACGTTTTTCTTCGAAATTCAAATGAAGGGAAGTAACAGTGGAACTTTCACGTTAAAGTCGGCGTGGGAGAAGACTAGGAGTGCCCGAGAAACGAGGGATCTTTATGCGTCTATGTGGTCTATCAACTTAACACTGACAATCACAATTTTTCTTTGGAGAATGATGAATGATTGGATACCGGTGGATGAACGCCTACATCGAAAAGGGATGCATTTCCCTTTTAAATGTGCATGTTCCAATGAACAGGAGACCATGGCTCATCTTTTCATTCATGGTAATAAGTTGAGGAATGTTTGGAATGTTTTTAATTCTTTATTTAATGTGCAGGTGCCAAACACAGATTCGATTTGCATGGTTTTTAATGTGTGGATACGATCGTCGCCGTTTAGCGCCAAGAGGCATGTCACAATAATTATTCCAGCGCTTGTGTTTCGGTACACCGGGATGGAGAGAAATAGGAAAAAAACATCAAGGATTGCAGTTTTCTTCCTACAATATAATCCGGCAAATTAAGCAACATGTTGTTCATCTTCATACAGTAGGGAGACTTGGAAGCAGATGGTGGAAAGGGGACGGGCATATCGCTGAATATTTCGGAGTTATCCTTCAACCCCATAGCGAAAATAAGTAAAAATTGTGAAATGGAGGAAACCTAATTTCAACAGATTAAAACTCAATACCGATGGATCTGCCTTGGGAAACCCCGGACCGGCAGGCGTTGGAGCAGTGATCCATAATCACAATGGTAAGGTGCTAGCGGCTTATAGTGTAGGAGTCGGAACGAACACCAACGCATACGCAGAATTGAACACCCTAGTGCATGGCAAAAAGATGGCAATCAATCTTGGCGTGGCTGAAATTTGGGCTGAATTAGACGCCAAAGTCATAATTGATATGGTTTGGAGAGGTAGCTTGGGCGATTGGAAAATACAGCGACTTCTCATAATTTTCAACAAGCTTTCTCGAGAGGTAGACATACAACTCAGCCATATATACCGAGAGGGTAATATGCTGGCTGATATGCTCGCTAAATATGGTGCGGCAACCCAGAATGAATGGTCATACCCGGAGTCTGCTTTTTGACCTCAACTTCGTGGCATTATCCGCACGGACATATGGGAACTCCCTAATCTGAGAAGAAAATGATGAAGGGTAAGAGTATCAAAGTTGAATTGCCACAACAACATGGGCAGATAACATCTATTTTATAACTAATCCTATTTCCTATTTGTTGTTTGATAATGTGGGTGTTGTGAGGAAGGACAGTGTGCACAGGCATAAATCTGATAAACTACCTTGCAACATGGGTAATGTAATGCTTTAGCTTCTGTTTCTAGCAGACTTAGAGTGATGATTTTTGATGCAATTCTTAATCAAAATGGGTCGAGAGATGGTATTGTCTTGCAGAAAATTAAGGAAACTGGGCATATGGAGAGGAACGAGAAGACTGCTAACTGGAGAATTTATGTAATTGACGATATTCACTACATTTGTGCTCGTTCGAACCCCACGGGCTTAAATTCCAAGGACTCCATGGATAAAACTACGAGCAGGCGTTGCAAGAAAGCCCAAAACCTTGACGATATTCACTACATTTGTGCTCGTTCGAACCCCACGGGCTTAAATTCCAAGGACTCCATGGATAAAGCTACGAGCAGGCGTTGCAAGAAAGCCCAAAACCTTGGGCGCCTCACCCGGAGGCCAACGTTTGATCTGTATAGAGCCATGTGTAGTAGGGATAGTAATTTGATCACACCTCCAACATTTGCTGCCTCGATTTGGAGAGTCAATATGTGCCTTGTATACTTAGTCAATTCTCGTATCATGCTTTGATGCATTTGGAGATGGCACTTTGCTGCTAATAGACTCAATCTCCATTGGATTGCTTTGCATTGTGTTTGTTTTGGGTTCGTGATTAATAAATGAGGTGAAGGCCTCCTTAAAAACCTTTTGGTCCCGTTGGATGGATCCCAAAAAAATAAAAATCCACCCCTATAAGTTTTTTTTTTTGGTTGAAATCCCTATAAGTACAGCTACTTCATTTACATCATATTAACGTGGACAATACTCATCAACACATGTGGACGTACGATCACACAACACGTGGCAAGCTATTGACTCAAAGGGATCTCGATCGGCTGTCGAGATCCAACTTTTACTCCCCCAACAAATTACCGCACCCGGTCCTTGTGACACCCCGATTCTTCAATCGACTGAGCTGGCGCCACATGTTAACTGGTTTATGTGTTTTAACTATTTAATTTACTTTTATATGTTGTTTAACGTGTTGTAATTGCTTTAATTCTGTGACTTTGCGTGTTGCGGGGCCCTATTTCCAACTCTTTAAGAGTTTAAGGACCTATTTGCAATTTTCTCTTTTAGGGGTCTTTCGATCATTTTTCGTTAGGACATGAGTGTGACCAATTTCACCCCTCCAATGCATTTGGGGTATCGAAACGAGTCCGTAGACTCTAAGTTTGCCCAATTTCGACCTCGTTTGCTCGTTCTACGACCATTTTACTTGTTCAAATTCGGATTAAATATCCGGAATCCTCGTTGACCAATGAGAACACACATCAGCTCTCTCTCTCCTCTCACGCACTCTCTCTCCAGCGATTCACACACCCGAGTGTGTGTTTTCATGCACAATTCAATCTCCTTTGTTTCTCGATGAAATTCGACTTGCGAATAGTAAAAATTGATCATCTCAACGACACAGTCACAATGGTACATGAATCGTGGCCTGAAATGTGGCGGTGATGGGAAAAATCAGAGTTGCAGACGCGGCGGCGAGGAGGCTCAACCATCGAGACATTGCAGGTGGTTTTTGAGGGCTTCCAGCGTCTATTTCATTCAGGCATGGCGGAGCGACCATCGGATCAACGACGGCGCCTCATACGCCATCTGACGTCATGCGCAGCGGCAGCGGGCACTGTATCGATGGCGAACTCACCTTCCCGACACCTTTTTCCAACGGACTCCAGTGGTTCCCGACTGTTCTCAATGCCCTGAGTCCATTCCTGGAACCAGTTTGGGCTAAATTGCGGTGGTTGAGGTGGCACGACGACATCAGCGATGGCGTGACTTTGGGAGAGAATTTGGAGCTTTTTCGGTGGTATTTTGGCAACGGGGTCTTTACAAAAGTTTCTCAGATGGATGAGACCGAGCTTTCTGTGGTGGTGTCGACCTGTGAATCGATGGTTTTGATAGTGGTCAGTGGCGGCGCGTGGTGTTCGATTGCCGCCACCTTCGGTTACTTTTTCTGATAAATTCTTTGGGGGTTTCAGAGTATTCGATACGAGCTTTGCAATGGTATGTTCGGATTTCGTTTTCGTCGAGCAGTTTAGATTTAATTTAGATTCTTAGCTCTAGGGTTTTGTATTCGTTTTTCCTCAATTGAATTCGGTGGGTCAACTATTTTCAGATTTGGGTTGAGGGGTTTTGTTGAGCACTCTGAGGCGAACGTTTGGATATTTTTGGGGATTTTTCCGGCTACCCGAGGATATTTTTCGGCTACTGTCAGCTGCGTTCCAGTGACTTCTGGCGTTGGCATTTCGACGTTCTTCGTTTAGCGGGATCTCTTTCATTGTGGTGAGTCCAACGCCACTTTCCGTTTGTCATTTAGACGTTTGGTTTATTTCACGAGCGTATGTGTAGCACCCCGGAGCGCAAGGCACCACATCCCCCGCACCATGGCCCGACACGTGTAATGAAATGAAACTCCGCACACGCACCAACCACGGCGAATGACAGACAAACAAAAGACACCTCTAGGCTACGCGATCTAGACCCTCAAATAGAGTGCGCAACAAGAAACAAAGTACATGCAGAAGCCACAGGATCTCATACAATCATAATCACATGCAATGGCCACGGGCCGGCATAATCTAAACACACGAGCCACATGCATACTTGGGCGCACAAGTCTCTTTTTAACATAAATATAAAGCCCAGCAAGGCAAAATAAATCATATAAATTATAATCTCAAACTTTAAATCTCATCCTTATACATATTTCAACAAGTACAAAATTTGTAAATAAAAGAAGTACAATGCATGAGACTCGAGCTATCCAACACTGACACTACAACACAGCCGCCTAGCACGAACCAACTTCGAAACCTGCAAACTCAAAGGATAAAAGGGAAAAAAGAAGACAACAAAGAGGGGTCAGTCCTAAATACTGGTGAGGGGGCTAACTCACACACACGTACGTAAATATACGAGCAGAGCATAAACAAAAGTAAAAGTTCATGAATCAGGGCATGGTTTTTGCATTCTAAAATGTTTTAGCCCGTGATAATATATATATAAAAAAAGTTTAAGGCCGAAGTCCAAAATCAACCAATTTTAGTAATTAGAAGTTCACTCCCGTTACACAAACCATAACAAAAGCTAACACACGAACTTGGCGAGTACGAGTTCCTCTCCCTCTACTCTAATATATAACCAAGGGAAAAATGCAAAACCAAGTCAGAAACAATCCCACCTTCTCCAATTAGGAAAGAGAGGCACGACCCCTCAATCCCCAAATTCTCGACAATCCTGAAATGGGAGATCCATACCGCTCCTTCGACGATATTCCACCCCGACAAATAGAAGACCCGACTTCCCCTCAACCTCCTGAGGTTGGGCGTAATCTTCCTTTTTGGGGTTGTGTTGATGGGAGAGCTCGACAACCCCACGGCCGACCCGAGATACCATACCACTTCCCCGGGGCCCAAGTCTAAATTTCAAAGTTCTAACAAAGACTTATCTTTCAAAGTCCAAAGCTCGCTAGTTCAAAACACACGCCAACGCTTTTTCAAAACAAGAAGGGAAAAGTAGTTTACATATACATAAAAACATTTTGCAAATGATTCATAGCAAACGGGCCAATTCCCACAAAATACATACAAAACATATATCTAAGTACATATATATATAGATAATTCGCATGCGGGCTCAAAATTCAGGTAGGGTTGTAGGTCATTATAACTAAAAGAAAGAAACCTCACCTTGTCGACCGACGAGAACGAAAGTAGCAGACAAACACCTAAGACACCGCCTCCTCAACCACGAATCCAACCTAAGGACAAAATAAAAGGGCAAAAGACAACTTAGACTCAAAATGAATCATATAGACGCTCGGCATATGCTTTATGAATGAAAGTGATGCATAAGGAATGCAATGAGAATGCATTTAGATCACCTTGAGCCATATTAGTTCACACTCAAACATAATTCACATATTTCACGTTAAACAACTCCATAGATTTCATGTAACATACAAAAGACATCATGCAACACAATAGGCATGCATGCACATAAGAAAAGGAACAAAGAAATATCAAACAAGGCAAACATTTACTTAATAAAAGGCATCAAATTCACGTAATAAATTCATAAAACAACTCATAACACATATTACAACAAGTAAGCAATGCATATACTTCATAAAATTTCATGGAAATAATCTACAAGGCAAACAAACACATTAAGAAGCCATACATGTACATTTAAGCACATAAGAGCATATTCGTCATTTATTGCATATAAAAGCATCAATAGCAGCAGTTCGAAACTGCCACAAAAAGGGGTCACGGGCGTGACCCAAAACCTGTACAAAATGGTCGCGGCCGCAACCTGCACTGTAGCAACTCGAAACTTGGCAAAAATGGGGTCGCGACTTCTTCTTTCGGTCGCGGCCGCGACAGCACTATGCAGTCGCGAAATCTCCATTTTCCAGCCCTGTTTCCTCGTCTCCAAGCCCAGCAACAGCAACAACATGAAAGGGAAGTTAAAGAGAAACAAAAAGGTAGCTAAAGGCATCCAAGAACCATAGCAATCAAGCAACAAAGGATCAAAGAGGCAAAGAGATGCATTCATGCTCATTTTCTTCAAATTTCATAAAAATCCATTAACGGTGATTTAATTTTCAGCAACTTAGCACAAGATTGAAGTTCATATTTAACTTATTGAAGTTCTTAGGATCATATTCATAGCTCAAGCTCAAGAAATTGAGCAAGAAGGAGCAAGAATTCATCAAGAATTGCAAATGACCTAACTATACACCAAATTCATCATATCTCATGCATTACTCCATGAAAATCAGTAAATGAGCACTTAAAAGAAAGGTTAGAAGATAAAGGAATCAAATTTGGCTTACCTTTCAATTATGAAGTGATTTGATGAAGGTTTGATCTTGGAATTGCAAGGTTGAAGATGATGAATAGTGCCCTTTTCTCCCTTCTTCTTGAGCTCCGTTCCCAGCTGCTAAACCCTTGTTTTTCTTGTATAAAATTGAATGAAAGGATGATTAAATGGAAGGGAATTAAGCAAGGGGCAAGTGGGTCCAAGAAACACCCAATTTGGTTAAGAAATGACTAAGTTATGGCTAAAAGAATATAAAGGGGTCCATTACGCGCGTGAGGCTCGATTGGGGCAAATTTTGGGGTTCCAAACGGGCTTAGAAAAATATGAGGCTAGGTTCTCTAGCTTCCAAATCTCGTTGTGAGTCCGACACCACTTCCGGAATTCGAATTCGAATTCCCTAGCTCAAGTTATGGCCTTCAGAACCCGAGGTGCGCTAAAATGAGTTAGGCCCTCGAATCCCTAATCAAATAAAATATGGTGCATTACCATATTAAACAAGTACAAAAATGAAAAGCGTGCACATAATCGAATTCATAACTCATGCACCTCCAACATAATAAAATAACACAAAATCTCGATCGTAAATCAAACACAAACGAAATGAGTTTCTAAGGCACTCATGCATAACGTTCAAAGAATTCAAATTCATAATTATCATTTAGGTCAAATAGTTCAATTAAGCATAATTAAACATTAGAATAATCATACAATCACATAATAATTAATTTAAATACGCATTTAGCTCTCCCGTGAGCGTGTACCTGTGAGGCCGAAAATCAAGATGGTACATTTCATGACTCCCCAGAGGCACCCAGCAGCTATTCTTCGCTAAAACTCCTAATGAGGCCTGGTTGCGCCGTCATTCATTGTGGGACTAACACATAGGATCACCGTCGGCCCTTTGCCTCCCCGAATAGCCACATGTACTAAGCTCTTGGGCCCCATTCATTGTGTTCACTGAACTCGCCAAAACGTTAGGTGGGAATTCATAAAAGAAAAAGGCTTTAACGTTAAATCAATGACCCTTTTGAAAAGACTCGATATATATATATACATTACGTTTGGCTTAAAATATACATAGGGGTATATCGGGTCAATTCATAACTAGTAGAAGAGAAACCCACCTGTTGCACCTTACCGAACCGAACCAAGAAGAAAAGAAGACAGCAACGTCCTATGAACCCGACAAGTCTCCGCCTTGGAGAAAACTATACAAAAGACAACACCGTGTATTCATGAGACTCAAGACTCCACATGAACCAAATATGATGCACGACAATGCATTAAGATGATATGAAATGCCTAAAAGATCAAATCAATGACATGGAGATGTATTCAAGTATAATTTCAATCATTCTTTCGTTCTTTGAGACATTCGTCTTCATTCGAATTCATAACTTTCATATATCATTTCATATCAAGTCAAATTTCATCAATAACATTCATAACACATATTTCAACTTGTATATAAGCCATAAGAATAAAAAAGATAGGAAATAACTAGCATTTAGGATTCACAACCAAAGGTTCAAAGCATTCATGAGCATAAAGGAGCAACAAAGGCACACGATCACATAACTCGCACATAACACGTCAAATAAACCCTAAATTTCAACATAAAGCACTTAACACATACTTGAAGCATAATACAATCCACATTCAAGCAATAAGAACTCATAGCATGGCATTACAACCTCATAAACATGTATATAATACATTGGGATCAAGCTAGGGGAGGGAAAGACCGAACAAACGAGAAACAAAATACGAAAAACCCTCTCCGTGACTATAGATAGGATCAACGGCCATGGATTTCCCCTTCAAGATTTCCCATGGTCGTTGATTCAATGCAGTAGGCATGAATGCTACTTCATTGAATCAACGGCTGTGGATTTTCCTCAAGAAAAATCCAACGATCGTTGGAAAGCTCCAGTCGCAAAACCAGGGTAAAACTCCCACAAAACCAATTCCACACCTAGGCAACACATCAAGGCATGATCCAACACCATAATACCAAAGATTTAAGTCCCACACACGCAAGGAAATGAGTCAAAACACAAATTAGAACAAGGTGTATGCATATGATCGATTTCCAACCAAAACCTTGAAATTCATTAATGGCAACTTTATAATACCTCAGCCACCATATAATATAAGTTCATAAATACAATAAGGGAGTTAGGGTGATCATTTTCATGCATTAAAACAACAAGAAGGTCCAAGGAATCAAGGAAATCAAAGTTTATGCTCAAA
>JBBMKE010237345.1:0-26133 GCA_037834125.1 Lippia alba | reverse complement strand
CAGATATTAAACTGATAAGAACAGATACTACACTTGATCTTAGCCAAAAGGCCGAGAAAGGTATGCTTTATTTGGTCCAAGTTCGAGACTTTTATACATACATTCTCTGGCACCTTTCTTGTTTGCAAACGATGTGGGATGAAGCAACAAAGCCCCACGTGGTCTATGGTATGCAGTAGCCAGTATGGACTTATGGGTGGAATTGGAAATACACAACTACAGAAGCATGACTACAAAGTATAAACTGCAAAATAGGGATCAACTAAGTAAAGAAACGTGGATTATGCCTTAATGAATACGGATGGGAGCTTTTTTGCTGCGAAAGGGGCGGTGTCGGCCGAAGGTGTTGTCGGAGACGAAGGAGAATGGATTGTGGGTTTCGCCATAAAACTGAGGGTCAAAGGTACAATCACACAGAGCAATTGGGTTTGAGAGAAGGGTTGAGAATCGCGTGGGAAAGGCGATTTGAGAAGATCCAAGTAGAGTACGACTCCCAAATTGTGGTGAAGTTGATCGATGAAGCATTTGTTGAAGATCATCCTTTTGTACATGTGATCTAATATGGTCGCAAGCTTATACATAAACCTTGGAGTTGTAAGCTTTTTTTTTTTTTTTTTTTACACATGCACATTCAAGTGGGGATTCGAAAACAGGACCTCGCCCTTAGAAATGAATCTATTAAATGTGGGGGAGGCAAAAATGGTTTGGAATCGTCATCCGGAAAAGCTCTATGTCGAGATGAAGGAGATAGGCAACTAGTTTAACCGGTGTCGGTTGCAACAAAAGGAAAATATATATATATAGATATAGATACCTTAATGACAATTTAGTTTGTCAGAAACCTTCAAAGCTAACAAAGAAAAAGAACAATAATTTTGACAGGTTCACAGCGCAATCAAGCTACTTCAACATATATCAACAAGCCATGCCACTAAGTAACCACACTTGCATTGTTTACCAATATCTTACAATTAAAGCACCTCACATGTCAGAATGGTCAAGATTCAATCTTATAAATCTAACTACTCGATACATCATCAACCTTACGAAGCTCGAGCCGAGATCTTGCACCTTCTTCTTATAGTCTCAACTGAGTAAAGAAATATTTATTATACCTCACTGACATTTTAGATTACCAGAGAAACCTTCAAACCTAACAACGGAGGAACCGTCATGTCACGAAAGAAACCACATTTACATCTTTTATAAATATCTTAGAAATTAGCAGATTGCATGTGGAACGGTCGAGATTCAATCTTATGATGCTAATTACTCGATAATTAATTAAATAATCAACCTTACAAAGCTCATGCTGAGATCTACACTTCAATTTTCCGAGGCTCGTTTTGCAATTCAAGAGTTTCACTAGGAATTATAGTTCACATTAGAAGTGGGTCGGAGCTAAAACCACTCCAAAAGAGAATTTTGCGTGCCCCCTACAAAGAAAATGAAAATAAATGCCGGAGATTACACTGGCAATGCTATCCGGTGTGCCCTAGTAAAACAATCTAAGGTTGAGATATTAAAAAAAATAATAATAATAGCCTTAAGCCAAAATTTCCCTTTAGAGTGGTCGACTAAAGCATAATACTAAAAAAGAATAACAAGTAAAATTTAACTTTTTAATTTAAAATACTTCCAACTTTGTATCGCCCAAATGATTACGTCGTCGGTCACCCATATTCTTAAAATGATGCACAATCAAATCATTGGAAACACTATCAAACATATCATTTTCAATATTTTTAACTAAACAATCATTCAATCATTCGTTGTCCATCATATTCCTAATCGATTGTTGATGTATTTCAATGCAGAAAATACCCTCTCCATGTAATTGTTGCAACTAGTAGAATTAATGATAATTATAGAAGTATACATCATTTCTCTTTGTCTCGATCAATTTTCGAGCAAGATCATCAATCCCTTTCAATTCAAAGAAGTCAATTGATCTCATATCAATAATATAGTTCTTAAGTTCATGTATTGATATTTGCACATTAGAGAACTCTACCTGATAAAATTTGGTCAACTGAATTAGACATTCTTTGTTGAAAGGGGAAAATAAATCATCGGGACTCAAGCAAGCTAAACAAGTAAGTAACTTTAAGTTTAGCTCTGTTAA
The DNA here is from genome assembly GCA_037834125.1 of Lippia alba. Taxonomy (NCBI): domain Eukaryota; kingdom Viridiplantae; phylum Streptophyta; class Magnoliopsida; order Lamiales; family Verbenaceae; genus Lippia; species Lippia alba. The sequence continues at coordinate 24,008 of JBBMKE010237345.1, read as the reverse complement.
ACGATCATTTATTTCTTGAATTTTATATCAATCACTTGATTAAAAATCTTTATTCGAAATCGATGTATATAAGTAATTTGTTGAGTATTTCGTCAAGATCTTCCACAGCATCTTACTTGGGATTGAAATGTTATGAACACTATAAAATAAGAAAAATATCATCCAATATAATAAAGACACTCATCCTTCATAATATTTGCAATATTTTGGTCTTCTCTTTGTAAACGTTGAGATAATTCATTTATCATTGCCAAAACTAGTCTCAAAAAATGTAAACTAAAAGAAAACAAATAAAGAGTACAAATAATCTATCAAGGCACATGCTTCAAGTCTTTTTTCTGGAATTAATCCCTTTCCTTAGATATTCTCAAGCACATCACATATTGTAGAATACAAATCAAGTAAGTTCAAAATTGATTTATAGTGTCAACCCCAATAAGTATCAGCGGCGCATTTTAGAGGAGTTCATTGATTTACCCAATCAAAAGCCCTAAATCGAAGCCTTGAGGCCCACAAACATTGTCAATCTCACCAATTTGCCATGTTTGGCTCACCTTTATAACTTGTGCCTTGCACTATGTCACGATGTTTGCAAGATACTCCAACCACATTAAGTTAAAAGATAAAGCAATGTCACTATGATTTCTAGCAACTGCTGTGAGAGTCAATTGAAGTTGATGAGCAAAACAATGAATGTGATGTGTGCCTCTGAATTTTCTTTCATAAATAAACTTTTAAGACCATTGAATTTTCCTCACATATTACTTTAATCATAATATCCTTATCGACGTACTCTTGATAAATTAATATCGAACTTTGAAAGCAAAATCTCTATTGAACTCTTAAGTGATAATGCATTGTTTTTTGTAACAAGTGCAATTCCAAATATTCTTTTGGGAAAATATCATTTTTCGTCCTCTACAGATGGCCTTTTTCTATTTTAGTCCCGAACTTTTCACTTTTCTCACATTACAACTTTTATATTTCAAAAAATCTCAATTTCAGTCTTTTAGCTGACGGACATTTACTTTTTAACAGAAAAATGCGTGTCACTCGCGCACCCTAAAAAAAAATAAACGTCCTTCAGCTAAATGACTGAAATTGAGATTTTTTGAAACATGAAAAATGCAATGTGAGAAAAGTGAAAAGTACGTGAACAAAATCGAAAAAAGTCATTTGTAGATGACAAAAAATGATATTTTCTCTATTCTTTTTATAATAAATCTCCTCTGATCACCATAACACAAAGTTAGGATAATTTTCTCTTTACTAATCAAATCTCGAGATTCGTCTACTTATATTCTAAAATATTCTTTAACAAGTTTTTTAATAATTACATTAATTATTACAATAGCAAAAGCACTCATAATATCTTTTTTAATATCAAGTGACGTCAATTTCAAATTCTTTTGAATTCTTCCAATAACAACTTCATTTATGACTTCATGGATATCTTAATTTAGGAGAAAAAATGAAATAAGTAATTGTTATAATCGATTATGCATATCTTAATTTAGGAGATAAAATGAATGTTAGCACTCTCACATATAATACAATTTTAGTCCCAATTTGTATATATATATATATATATATATATATGAAAGTGATTATTTTATACTTATTGTGCGATTGCTGAAAATCTTAAAAAAATAACTGATTAAATATTAAATATAATATATTTATCACCTAATTAACTAGTGCTCGGTCGAACAGAGTCTAAATTTTAGGCAAGATCGTGCCGGAATACTTCAAAGATAGTAACATGCATCAAGTGTGCACTCATTTAACTGTTGGTATTTAGCTAATAGGTTATGAGTTATGACTTATGATAAGTACTTCAATATAAAACCGGGGGGTTCCCACGATTTTCTTGTTATATGTAATAATATGTAAACGACTAATTCTTCCCTTTTCTTTGAATAAGAACCAAAAACGCGTCATGATTGAATTATTATCATACAAGGATGATCGATTGACTAAATATTTTTGCTGTAGATTGGTTGTTACAAATGGAATATTAATTGAATATGAAAACTTAGATCCATGAACAAGAAATATAATTACGATTCCCTCAACTAGTTTGTGATTCATTATGCACTAATTTGCAGCATTTGTTTCTGTACGTGTTTCAGGTATTTTAGATTAATTTGACATGCATATGGCCAGCAAGGACTCACGATACTAGTCTAAAACATATAATTACAATACAATTATTTCTAAAACCTATCATACAAAAATACAGACACGATAAAATATATAAATAATGATATAATTTCTTTTAATTATTAATAGATATTCGACACGATCAAACATGATAGAATATTTTTTAAACAAAATATCCACGTATTTGAAAACCGACTTTAGTCAATGTATTGTCAAAATATCATAACCTAAAGGTGCAATAACTTCAAAATTCATCAATTCTTTTTTGTTTTTAAAAAGTATCCTTGTTGATTTCCTAATTATATTACCCCAAATAAAATTCAAACACGTGACCTATTTGTTTGGGGTAGAAATGTTATCACTAATTTCACTATTTTGTCTTCTCAAAATTAATGGACTTTTTTTTTAACCATACATCCCTAAGTAATCAATTTAGTTGGTTCCGGAGGAGCAGATATGCGACAAGGTGCAAGGTTCGATTTCCACGGGCGGCAGTGTTGGAGCTTTATTTTTTAGTCTAATTTGGTATTTGATACTGGACTCCTTCACTAACAATAAGAAACCTTCAAAGCTAACAAAGAAAAGAACAATAATTTTGACAGGTTCACAGCGCAATCAAGCTACTTCAACATATATCAACAAACCATGCCACTGAAGTAACCACACTTGCATTGTCCACCAATATCTTACAAAGCAGCTTGCATGCCCAATTGTCAAGATTCAATCTTATAAATCTAACTACTCGATACATCATCAACCTTGCAAAGCTCGAGCCAACATCTTGCAGTCCATTTTTCCGATGCTTGATTCCCATTTCAAGAGTTTCCCAAGGAATAATACCTCACATTCAAAGAAAATATTCCGCTTTCATCACTCTTGAGCAGCTTCGACACTATCCTTTTTATCAGAAGGATTAATATACCTCCAAACGAAAGCAAGACTGCTGCCCATGATATTCATAATTACTGCCGACATGGCTGAAGGTAAGGCCACCATTGGTGATGAGGCGAAGTGGGTCGTAGCTAAAACCACTCCTAAAGAGGAATTTTGCATGCCCACCTGCAGAAAATGAAGAAAGTGTTAATAAATACTGGGGATCGCACTAGCATTCTCTCAGGTTTGCCCAAATTACAAAAACTTCCACTGAGGTTTGATCGGTAAGTCTAGAGGAATGTGAAGTTTATCTTCATAAAATCTTACTTCGATAGATATTGCACGTCGTTGCGACTCCTTGAATCCACCTAAAGCTGCAGATAGATACCTACATAGGAAATTAGCCGTTGAATGTAATCCACACTAGCCGCTTGGGGCGGCAACCCCCCTCAAATTCTTAGAGGCAATCTTTTATATTTAAATAATGAAATGCAACATTTTCAAAGAGGAATCATGATAATAAGATCACTCTGTTCAGTTTGATTATCTTACCCCACAAAGAAACCTGCCAAATGTAGTGCTATTACCGAAAGTGCTACAACGCCCAACTCACTGGAGAGAATTGATCGAGCAAAGTGAATTGGAGAAAGATCAGAAGACAGCGATGTACTAAGCGAAGACTTCAGAAGAATGACATTTTCTGAGAATACACTGAAATCAAACAAGAGACAGCAGTTTTAGAAATGCAAAGGAGAGAGATTCTGAACAGGGATGCAACGTTCCAAACTATATGCAATACAACCCCTATGGCCCCTATAAACTATTTGCATTACAGTTGGATCCTTTAAATATGAACATTCATAAAGGTATTACGGTAGCAAACATAAGGCCAAGAGTTGTCAGTAAGCTAATGGGCAATTCATGATTTAATTGACTCTTTTAAGACATCATCGGAAACATAAAAAAAGTTAACAACTGTAGTGCACATTCTCAATTAGGGGATGTTTTGGTAATTATTGATTAATCTCAGGGGAAGTTCGATAATTATATATCCATAAATAAGCAAGTCAATAACCGCATGCATACCTGCAAGCAAGTAAACAAGAAGATAAAACAGCGACCAATGGTGCAAAAGGGGTCAATAGTTTCACAACTCCAGGAAATGTGCTCTGCAGATAAGATCCTAGGAGAATTGGAGCAACTACCACCTGAATAAATATTTACATCAATTATTTATGACAAGGAAACAAAAATATGAGCTAGTTAAATTCAATGTTGATTTAATTAACCTGCAATGTGCTGATGGATAGGTTGATGGCATTTACAGGAACAAAAGTTCCAGCAAGAACCTTGGTCAAGAAAGGGGTAAGAATTACTGCTCCAAGTGTGGTGCACACGGTCATTACAATGGAGAGTGGAACATCTCCTTTTGCAATTAAGGTAACCTGTAACACTATTTTCAGAAAATGGAATGAAATGAAAAGTTTTCTCAATATGAAATATTGAGATGTAGATACGAGTTGAAGTTGTATTTGTCTCTATGGAGTTTTCGCAAGCTCTAAAAATAGTGTTGTTCTTGCTGTTAGCTAACAGAAAGGCACAAATTGAGCATTTTGTTTTAGTGTTTATGTTGAGACAACCTAGAAACCTTAAGGTGGTGTTACTTAGCCCCTACTCCCTAGGGTTCTTTTATTATCTGCAAGTGCTTTTGTATTTTCTTCAGAACACTCCCAACGCCATGCTGCTTGAGCTTGAATAGAGTAAACTAATAAAATTAGCGACAAAAAGAAATTTGCTTCCTTTGAAAACAAATTTGGCAACATACCCCATAAACAAAATTAAAGGACAACCACCACCTTTAAAAAAGAAATATGCACATTGAACCCTTTAGAAGGAAGCCTTACGCGCTATATTTTTAAAACACAAGGAGGGCTTTTGACAATTTTGCATTTCATACTCGTGGGGCATAAAAACTGTTGCTGTGAATTATAAATCAAGAAAATACTTAAGGAATCAACCAAATACTGTCCTGGCGAAAACAACAAAACAATAATTAATTAGAGGTCATATTCCGGCTATTTAGCCCTTCTGATAGTAATCTTTCATTGCAAAAAAACAAGAGAAAATCATACAAATATGGCTAAATGGATTGATTCTTACCACACTGGATGCCGTCCCTCCTGGGCAACAAGCGACCAATATCAAGCCTACTGTAAGCGAAGGAGAAAGCCCCAACAACTTGCTAACTATCACACCGAAAGACGACATAATGGTGTACTGAGCAGCACACCCAAAGAGAATCTGATGAAACAAATTGCAAATCTCAGTGATACAAAACCAGCTTCCATAGTATCACCACCTTATATGAGCAATATCCTTCCATTGAATCACAAATTTTAAACTATATTGAAAATAGTGACCGTTGAGTACCAATTTAACTATCATCATTCCACAACAACCAAATGCCGAAAAAGAACACATCTTTCCCAGACACTATTGACAGACTTAAGCTCAAAAACCAGCAAACAAATCCCTCAAAAGGAAGCCATTAAAGCTAAAAACCAACAAAAATATCCATCTTCACTTCAAGAATGGCATATACACATCTAATTACATCCCCTTTGTCCAGAAAACCAACACTGACTGATTCTTCTATATATATGCAGATTACCACAATATAACAACTCTAATCAAAGAGAAAACACACACACACACACACATACACAGAATCCAAAATCATATTTTGGCCAAAACAAGAGATGAATATACTCACAGAAAGAGGCCTTTCTCTGAACAAACCGATCAACTCTTTCAGCTCCAACGTAATCCCCATAGCCAGCATAATAAACCCAAGAGTCACACTATACGACGCCGGACCCATACTCACAAACCAAGAAAAAGTGGAGGGCCTCACAAAAGCAACCACCCCACCAACACTCACATAAAGAGGGTACAAACTCGCAGCAGTGGACAACCAATTCTCCCATCCGGGCTGCTTATCTGGAGGCGCAAAATTCTCATTGACACCATACTTAATCCCACTAGAAAACCTTGAATTCGTGAGCTTTGGCCTGGTAAAGATGTTCTAAAGGGGTTGACGGGTTTGAAAAGTGAGATTCTTGGAGGGTTTTGTTTTCGGGGGGAATTCAGTGGGGGTGAAGCAGAGGGAAAGAGACATTGTCGATGATTGATTTGATCAAGAATCGATTTTCATGATCAGAAAGTGAGGAATCTGAAATGGGGTTATCATGGGCTAAATGCTGATGTCCTTTGATGTGAGATTCTGTTGCATTGACGAAGAGTTTGAGTGAGCTGGAATGGAAATCCAGGCGGCGAAGATTGACCGTATATTATGAACCTGAATGCTGAATGCTTCGATTTCTTTAAGATTTTTGTTGTCCTGTTTTTAGGTACTGAAAGTTTGATTGAAGTTGTCGTCTACCCTTTTTGGATCTTTTCGAAGATATTCCATTGTTGTGAAATGAGAAATTTGGGAAAAAATTGTACTATTCAAATATTTCCTCTATAATGATTTGTGGGAGACTCTTATTAAATAACTTTTTCTTGTATAGTTTACGTGGATCAAATTAGCATTAGAATTATTCAAAATTGAACCAAAAATTAGTATTTTGCATGGTTTTCCCTTTGTTCGTGGAAAATTAATTCGTGAATGCAATGTTGTAATTTAGTAGAATTCTAATGTAAATTGATAGAATGCTGTGGTCTATCTATTTTTTTAACAACAAAATAAAATTTAACTTATTATTCTTCTAGAATTTTCCAATGATCATATGGTGAGTGTGGAAAATTTACTCCCTCATTATACAGATTTGATCGAATCAGACTTGAATTAGAATTATTCAAAATGATATTATAAAATTATGCAGGTAAATCGTTGAATATAAATAATGCGGCATAAGTCGAAGTGTATTAAGATTTCTTTTTCTTTTTTTATTTTATTTGAAAGGGAAGTCAAATCAGCCATTTACATCAACTTAGCAAAAACAATATCCGAAATAAATGAAAGAATCTCCGAAGGACCAACATAAATCGAGACAACATTACGAGTAAGCTTGTGGGTTAGAAAATTAGCACCATAAGAAAACCGACATCCATCAAAGCCAGAGCGGACTTGCTTGATGTCGGAGATAATGTGCCAATGATGGAGAAATTCTCCAAATCCAACCGCAATGGAAAGATAACGGTTTAATTATCACATTCAAAAATGATGTGTCCGCATCCAAAATCCCGAGCCACAATTGCCGCCGAAAGAGTCGCTTGAGCCCAATCTACAGAATTTGGGTTCATCATTATCATGTCGTGTTTGATAGTAAATGACAAAATAAAGTAAAAGTAAACACAAATATATAATACTTATACAAAAGCTACAATATATAACTGCATTACTTTTTGTTATATTCATTTAAGATATATTAATTTAAACTTTAGAAAGAAACCTTAATAAATATGACATATTTTTTAAAAAAATAAATAATATATCATTCAAAGATAGACATATTATAGATTAAAACTCGAATACTTGCTTAATTAAATACTAAATATTATTAAAATTATTAAATATATTAATACAATTGCCACCTATACGGGCTCGTATTTGAATGCGTACAACATAATACATAAACCTTCTCTGTTGATTAGGCACCTAAACAATATTCATTCTATACCGATTTCAAATTTGGCCTTATTTAGATAAACATATAAGCAAATCAAGTCGAGCTTTGGCTCTTTTCCATGGGGCGAGCTTACACTTGCCATCAAGAGTATTGGCTCGAGCCTGATTCATGAGCCAACGATCCAAAGAATTTTGGTTAGGGCTTGGCTCAAACTAACTTGAGTCGGGTAGGCCTTTTATAACCTTGGATACAGTACAAAAGTTTTTTTTTTCTTTTCCATACTAAAAAATTCAACATCCCATAAGTCCGTTCTAATCTAAGAATCCATAAATCATATGCCATTCCTTCAAAAATTATAAAATTCATACAACATCGCATTCAAATAAGCACAATCAACATCTGATTCAATAAAAATTATGAAATTAAAGAATTCAACCATCACAATCAACATCTCATTCAATAGAAGAATTAAAATCCATAGGGTCTTCGCAAAAGTTTTATCACAGTACTTACAAGCATTCCCTTGGCTATTATCACTTGTATCCTTTATTCATTTATCGTACTCTGTGAGAGGTATGTCATTTTTAGGAATCACAGGAGTTGACTCATCTTGTGACATAACTTTTGAAGCAGACACAATTTTTGAAAAGGGACATTGACATTCTTGATATATATACCTAAAAAAACAATGCATGTTGGTATACATATGGAAATGGAATTGCACCTAACATAAACACAAACATTGCCAACATAATCGACCTGCTAGTCACGATTCACGAACATCGATTCTGTTGTCTTTGTTAATCAACACAAACATGGATTCTGTTCTATTAATCAAGCACCTAACCACAAACACATATTCCCTTATCTTGTTAATAAACATAAAACAAAAACGTTGCTAACAAATAAAATCTAGAACAAGAAAAATCTCATTAGTCTGGAACAAAAAGTTTGATCAAAGATCTGCCCTCCCGGGGTATCTGGGGAAGGGAATGACATCCCTAATGTTCTCCATGCCCGACACAAAAAGGATCATACGCTCAAACCCGAGGCCAAATCCACTGTGCATCACTGTTCCATATCTCCGAATGTCGAGATACCACTGATATTGCTCCAGGGGAATACCCAACTCCAACATCCTATCCTCGAGAACCTCGTAATTCTCTTCTCTTTGGCTTCCACCAATAAGTTCTCCAACCTTAGGTACAAGCACGTCCATGGCATTGGCAGCAACAGTTTCGTTGTCGTCATTGACCTTCATATAGAATGCCTTAATCGTTTTCGGGTAGTTATACACTATAACAGGCGCTTTGAACTTCTCTTCAGTCAAGTACCTCTCATGTTCAGAGGCTAAATCAATCCCCCATTCAACCTTATTCTCAAATTTCTTAACCTTAGCAGCCTCCTCAAGAATAGAAACAGCCTCCGTGTACGTTATTCTGTGGAACTCGGATTTAGCAACCATTTCATGCCGTTGGATAGCAGTTTCGTCGATAAATTTGACCATAAACTCCATATCATCAAGGCAATGGTCAAGTAACTGAAGAGAAATAATTGCGTTCCACACATAGTGGAGTCTTCTCTCTATTATTTATAATGTGCAAAAAATACATGAATAATACAAATAAAATAAACAAAATATATATACACTAACACCCCCCCTCAAGCGAAGCCGGGGCAACCACGCGAAGCTTGCTCTTCAAATTGGAAAAAGCAGAGGTTGACAAGCCTTTTGTGAAAATATCAGCCACTTGGTGTGAAGTTGGGACATAGTGAACAAGAACATCACCTTGAGCAACTTTTTCACGAACAAAGTGATAGTCTATTTCGATATGTTTGGTTCGAGCATGGAAAACAGGATTAATGGTTAAGTATGTAGCACTGACATTATCACAATAAACAACCAGAGGATCCTCCAAGAAAACATCAAGATCACGGAGTAATTGTCGAAGCCAAAAGGATTCTGCTACTGCATAGGCGACCGAACGATATTCAGACTCTGTACTTGATCGGGAAACAGTAGGCTGCTTTTTAGCACGCCAAGAAATTAAATTAGAACCAAGAAATATTGCATAACCAGTTGTAGAACGTCGAGTATCCGGACAACCAGCCCAATCAGCATCGGCAAATGCAATTAATGAAGATTTTGAAGAAGGAGATAGCATAAGACCATGACCAAGGGTGCCTTTCAAGTAACGAAATATACGCTTGACAAGTTGAAGATGAGATGTGCGAGGACAATGCATAAACTGACTAGCAATACTCACAACATAAGCAATATCCGGACGAGTCATCGTTAGATAATGAAGTGCACCAACCATACTACGATAAAGAGAAGGATCATCAAGTAATTCACCATAATAAAGTGAAGGTTGAGACTTCGACGCGCAAGGTGTGCGCACCGTATTTGCAGTATGCAACTGAAACTTGATAAGCAAATCCTGCGTGTATTTTGCCTGAGATAAGAAAAGACTCGAAGAAGATCGAGAAGCCTCAATTCCCAAAAAATAGTGAATATCACCCAAGTCTTTCATTGCAAAGGCTGTAGAGAGCTTAGAAATGAATGAGTCAACCACAACTGAAGTATTGCCTGTAAGCACAATATCATCGACATATAGTAACAAAACCATAGTTGCAGTGAAAGATCGGAAGATAAACATAGAGCTGTCAGCCTTACTACAAATAAATCCAACACTCAAAAGAAAAGAGCTGAACTTTTGAAACCATGCCCGAGGAGCCTGCCGAAGTCCATAAAGAGCACGTTCCAACTTGCATACATGATTAGGAAATGAAGGATGAACAAAACCAGGTGGTTGTTTCATATACACGTCCTCAGTTAAATGACCATGTAGAAAGGCATTTTTTACATCAAGTTGTCGAATAACCCAAGAACGAGAAATAGCAATTGAAAGCACAGAACGAATAGTTGCCGGTTTAACAACCGGACTAAATGTCTCGTTGAAGTCAACACCAGGTTGTTGATGAAAGCCTTGAGCTACAAGACGAGCTTTATACCTTTCTAAAGACCCATCTGATTTGAGTTTAACCTTGTACACCCACTTGCATCCTACTAGGTTCAGTGTAGGATCATAAGGAACAAGCTTCCATGTGTTGTTAGCTAAAAGAGCATTAAACTCTTCAGCCATTGCAACACGCCAATGGGGATGCTTTACAGCCTGAGAAAAAGATGTAGGTTCAGGAGGGTATGTGAAAGAGGCTAATGAGAAAATCTGTTTGGGTTTGGTCACACCAGATTTGAGACGGGTGACCATAGGATGATGTGGAACACTTGGTGTAGGGAGAGTTGAAAGTGGCGATTCTGAACTCGAAGAAGTAGTGATAGCATGAGGTGTGGATGTATCAGGAGAATGAGGGGGGAGATTCTGTAGGAGTGTAGAACCTGGAGACAATGGACTAATTTCAAGAATAGATGTAGAAGGAGACACACTTGCTGAGGTAGTGGAGACTAAAGAGGAGTACGGAAAGGAGGTTTCTAAAAATATGACATGACGACTAATATAGACACGACCAGATTTGGGATCAAGACACCTAAAGCCTTTATATTGAGAAGCATATCCCAAGAATACACAACGATAAGAGCGAGAAGCAAGTTTATGTGGAGTTTGAGCGGAGACATTAGGATAACACTCACACCCGAAAACACGAAGCAATGAGTAATCTGGAGAAGAGTTTAAACAATGCTGCATAAGGTGAAAGACCCTCTAAAGTTGGGGTAGGAAGTCTATTAATTAGATATATAGCAGTATATAAAGCTTCCACCCAATAAGAGTTAGGCATATTTGCTTGAGATAATAGGACACGAATTGTTTCAGAAACATGCCTATGTTTACGTTCAGTAATCCCATTCTGTTGAGGTGTATGAGGACAAGATTTACGGAATAGAATCCCATGAGAATTAAAAAGATTAATAAAATTGTTATTGTCAAATTCTCCACCTCCATCACTTTGAAACATTTTAATTTTAGCAGAAAAAAAATTTTCTACTAATTTCTTAAAATTAGAAAAGTGATGGAAAACCTCTGATTTGAGACGCATGGGATAAATCCAAGAAAATCTGGTATAATCATCAATAAAAATAACGTAATATTTATAACCAGAAATGGAAAGAACAGGAAAAGTCCATACATCAGAATGAATTAAAAACAACGGTGACTGACTACGACGCTTAACCGAAGAGAACGGTAACCTATGAGATTTACTAAGTTGACAATGCTGACAAAAACCTGAAACTTTATTTTGACACTGAATACTACCCTGACTAAGAAGACTGGACAAAGTCTGTGAATTTGGATGACCAAGACGTTGATGCCAAATATCTCCAGAGACTCTAGAAGCAAGCAAGCCATGAAATTGAGGTGAGATAGAGGCGGCAGAGATCGGATATAAATCACCAGCAGATTTAGAGTGAGTAGAGTGGTCCCCATTTTGTTGTCCTTAATACAAAAACCATTAGAGGAAAAATTAATATGACAATCATTATCAAGACATAAACGCTTAACAGAAAGGAGATTATGAGAGAGTTGAGGAACATGTAGGACATTTTTCAAAGAGAGAGAACAAGTTGGAGTTTGGAGTAGGGTAGAACCGACATTGGCAATTGGAAGCAATGAACCATTACCTACTAATATTTTTTCAGAACCAGTATAAGGCAAGAGATGAGAAAGTTTACCACTATCAGGAGTCATATGAGCAGAAGCACCAGTGTCCGGGTACCATACCCTATCAGAAGATTCTCCAAAGGACATTGCCGAAAAGGATTTCGGCAATTCATCATCAAAATAAGCATGATTAAAACGTTGAGGGCATTTACGAACAACATGACCTGGTTCATAACAAAGCTGACAAGTTGGTATGCTAGAGTCAGATACAGAACTGTGTGGAGTACTTGAGATAGATGTCATCCCTTGTGGACGAGGAGTGAAACCACCAGTGGAGTAGTTAAAGTCAGAAGAATGAGGAGGAGCCCCAAGAACACCATGATAATTACCAGTAGGAGAAGACTGTTTAGAAAAAGAGCCTGAGTCAGATCCTCTAGTGAGACCACGTCCAATAGAATAACCACCACGATTGTTTCCTCACCCAGCCGTGCGTCCAAAGGCACGACCACGACCACGGCCACGAAAATCATGGCGACCAAACTGTGGAGGTGAACCAAAACCACGCCCCAAACCGTGATTATGAGCAATAAAAGCAACAGGTATAGAGGAGTCATAAGAATGAAGTTGGAGTAAACGCTGCTCATGATGAATTAATTTAACTCGAGTATCAGCAAACGTCAAAGCAGAATTATTATTCGTAACCATGGTAACAAAGGATTCATAATCTGAAGGTAACCCAGCAAGAGCATAGACAGCCAAATCCTTACTAGAAACGGGAGAACCAATTGCGGCGAGAGAATCCGCAATACCCTTAATCTCCCTAAGATAGACATCCATAGGCTGAGTAAGTTTCTTAGTAGATTGAAGACAAAGCTTCAATTGCAATTCTGTAGCAGCTGCGTGGTGGATAAAACGTTGTTCCAAAGCCAACCAAACATCCTGTGCAGTAGTTAGGTCATGAACTTCTTGAAGAAGATCCTTGGTAATGGTGGCTTTCAAACAAGAAAGCAAACTCTGATCTGTACGCAGCCAAACTTCATATTCAGGATTAATTTGAAGACCTTTATCAGCATCGGAGATGAATTTAGGAGGAGAGGAGGTTGAACCATCAACATGACCAAGGAGATTGTTGCATATTAAGACTGAGTGGAATTGAGATTTCCACAGCAGATAATTAGTCGAATCTAACTTTTCAGAAATCAGATTTGTGATATTTGATGCAAAAAAGATTGGAGCAGACAACGAAGAGAATGATGGAAGAGTTGAGGAGGATGAAAGAGACGAAGAAATTGAAATCGAGGAAGAAGACGATGCGGAAGCCATGGAAGAGAAATCTGAGAGAAAACTGAGAAATAACCGTCACAGAGAGAATCGTAACCTATCTGATACCATGAAGAGAAATAATTGCGTTCCACAAACTTAGTGGAGTCTTCTCTCTATTATTTATAATGTGGAGAAATACATGTATAATTACTATCTTTACATACAAGTAAAATAAACAAAATATATATATACTAACACCCCCCCTCAAGCGAAGCCGGGGCAACCACGCGAAGCTTGCTCTTCAAATTGGAAAATGCAGATGTTGACAAGCCTTTTGTGAAAATATCAGCCACTTGATGTGAAGTTGGGACATAGTGAACAAGAACATCACCTTGAGCAACTTTTTCACGAACAAAGTGATAGTCTATTTCAATATGTTTGGTTCGAGCATGGAAAACAGGATTAATGGTTAAGTACGTAGCACTGACATTATCACAATAAACAACCAGAGGATCCTCCAAAAAAACATCAAGATCACGGAGTAATTGTCGAAGCCAAAAGGATTCTGCTACTGCATAGGTGACCGAATGATATTCAGACTCTGTACTAGACCGGGAAACAGTAGGCTGCTTTTTAGCACGCCAAGAAATCAAATTAGAACCAAGAAATATTGCATAACCAGTTGTAGAACGTCGAGTATCCGGACAACCAGCCCAATCAGCATCAGCAAATGCAATTAATGAAGATTTTGAAGAAGGAGATAGCATAAGACCATGACCAAGGGTGCCTTTCAATTAACGAAATATACGCTTGACATGTTGAAGGTGAGATGTGCGAGGACAATGCATAAACTGACTAGCAATACTCACAACATAAGCAATATCCGGACGAGTCATCGTTAGATAATGAAGTGCACCAACCATACTACGATAAAGAGAAGGATCATCAAGTAATTCACCATAATAAAGTGAAGGTTGAGACTTCGACGCGCAAGGTGTGCGCACCGTATTTGCAGTATGCAACTGAAACTTGATAAGCAAATCCTGCGTGTATTTTGCCTGAGATAAGAAAAGACTCGAAGAAGATCGAGAAGCCTCAATTCCCAAAAAATAGTGAATATCACCCAAGTCTTTCATTGCAAAGGCTGTAGAGAGCTTAGAAATGAATGAGTCAACCACAACTGAAGTATTGCCTGTAAGCACAATATCATCGACATATAGTAACAAAACCATAGTTGCAGTGAAAGATCGGAAGATAAACATAGAGCTGTCAGCCTTACTACAAATAAATCCAACACTCAAAAGAAAAGAGCTGAACTTTTGAAACCATGCCCGAGGAGCCTGCCGAAGTCCATAAAGAGCACGTTCCAACTTGCATACATGATTAGGAAATGAAGGATGAACAAAACCAGGTGGTTGTTTCATATACACGTCCTCAGTTAAATGACCATGTAGAAAGGCATTTTTTACATCAAGTTGTCGAATAACCCAAGAACGAGAAATAGCAATTGAAAGCACAGAACGAATAGTTGCCGGTTTAACAACCGGACTAAATGTCTCGTTGAAGTCAACACCAGGTTGTTGATGAAAGCCTTGAGCTACAAGACGAGCTTTATACCTTTCTAAAGACCCATCTGATTTGAGTTTAACCTTGTACACCCACTTGCATCCTACTAGGTTCAGTGTAGGATCATAAGGAACAAGCTTCCATGTGTTGTTAGCTAAAAGAGCATTAAACTCTTCAGCCATTGCAACACGCCAATGGGGATGCTTTACAGCCTGAGAAAAAGATGTAGGTTCAGGAGGGTATGTGAAAGAGGCTAATGAGAAAATCTGTTTGGGTTTGGTCACACCAGATTTGAGACGGGTGACCATAGGATGATGTGGAACACTTGGTGTAGGGAGAGTTGAAAGTGGCGATTCTGAACTCGAAGAAGTAGTGATAGCATGAGGTGTGGATGTATCAGGAGAATGAGGGGGGAGATTCTGTAGGAGTGTAGAACCTGGAGACAATGGACTAATTTCAAGAATAGATGTAGAAGGAGACACACTTGCTGAGGTAGTGGAGACTAAAGAGGAGTACGGAAAGGAGGTTTCTAAAAATATGACATGACGACTAATATAGACACGACCAGATTTGGGATCAAGACACCTAAAGCCTTTATATTGAGAAGCATATCCCAAGAATACACAACGATAAGAGCGAGAAGCAAGTTTATGTGGAGTTTGAGCGGAGACATTAGGATAACACTCACACCCGAAAACACGAAGCAATGAGTAATCTGGAGAAGAGTTTAAACAATGCTGCATAAGGTGAAAGACCCTCTAAAGTTGGGGTAGGAAGTCTATTAATTAGATATATAGCAGTATATAAAGCTTCCACCCAATAAGAGTTAGGCATATTTGCTTGAGATAATAGGACACGAATTGTTTCAGAAACATGCCTATGTTTACGTTCAGTAATCCCATTCTGTTGAGGTGTATGAGGACAAGATTTACGGAATAGAATCCCATGAGAATTAAAAAGATTAATAAAATTGTTATTGTCAAATTCTCCACCTCCATCACTTTGAAACATTTTAATTTTAGCAGAAAAAAAATTTTCTACTAATTTCTTAAAATTAGAAAAGTGATGGAAAACCTCTGATTTGAGACGCATGGGATAAATCCAAGAAAATCTGGTATAATCATCAATAAAAATAACGTAATATTTATAACCAGAAATGGAAAGAACAGGAAAAGTCCATACATCAGAATGAATTAAAAACAACGGTGACTGACTACGACGCTTAACCGAAGAGAACGGTAACCTATGAGATTTACTAAGTTGACAATGCTGACAAAAACCTGAAACTTTATTTTGACACTGAATACTACCCTGACTAAGAAGACTGGACAAAGTCTGTGAATTTGGATGACCAAGACGTTGATGCCAAATATCTCCAGAGACTCTAGAAGCAAGCAAGCCATGAAATTGAGGTGAGATAGAGGCGGCAGAGATCGGATATAAATCACCAGCAGATTTAGAGTGAGTAGAGTGGTCCCCATTTTGTTGTCCTTAATACAAAAACCATTAGAGGAAAAATTAATATGACAATCATTATCAAGACATAAACGCTTAACAGAAAGGAGATTATGAGAGAGTTGAGGAACATGTAGGACATTTTTCAAAGAGAGAGAACAAGTTGGAGTTTGGAGTAGGGTAGAACCGACATTGGCAATTGGAAGCAATGAACCATTACCTACTAATATTTTTTCAGAACCAGTATAAGGCAAGAGATGAGAAAGTTTACCACTATCAGGAGTCATATGAGCAGAAGCACCAGTGTCCGGGTACCATACCCTATCAGAAGATTCTCCAAAGGACATTGCCGAAAAGGATTTCGGCAATTCATCATCAAAATAAGCATGATTAAAACATTGAGGGCATTTGCAAACAACATGGCCCGGTTCATAACAAAGCTGACAAGTTGGTATGCTAGAGTCGGATAAAAAACTCTGTGGAGTACTTGAGATAGATGTTATCCCTTGTGGACGAGGAGTGAAACCACCAGTGGAGTAGTTAAAGCCAGAAGAATGAGGAGGAGCCCCAAGAACACCATGATAATTACCAGTAGGAGAAGACTGTTTAGCAGAAAACGGAAATTGTGCAGATGAGAAATCACGAGAAAAAGAGGCTGAGTCAGATCCTCTAGTGAGACCACGTCCAATAGAATAACCACCACGATTGTTTCCTCGCCCAGCCGTGCGTCCAAAGGCACGACCACGACCACAGCCACGAAAATTGTGGGGACCAAATTGTGGAGGTGTGATTACGCTAGCAAGCCTCAAACGAGCCTAGTTGACACTCCCACTGTCTATAGGACTCATTGGCTTGGAGTATTTTACTAATCATGACTTATGTGATATAAGGCTCGTCTCATGAACCATTTCACCTAAATGGTAGAGTCCTAAAGTTATCAGGATTAGGAGATTTCTTATACATGCGCAGTTAAAGTAAACACAAACCTAAACAAGAGCATATAAATAAGTGTTGCCTTAATTCGTTATTTCATTCAAAGATTGTCTGTGATTACAATAAGGAAAAGTACAAAGCGGATATACAATCGGCTTTTAGGGCATTATTCCTAACAGGATCTCCATGTGTTTACATTATAAAAAATTAAAAAAAAAATTATAGTCGAATAACTGAATTTAGCTACCAAAAAAGGTTAGTTTACCTGACTCAATTATACATAGATTATAAGCATTGACTCAAAATTTTTTAGAGATCCTCGTTTCTTTGTAATTTTAGAAAAATATTAGGCTTTATCTCTAAATAATTCTCAAATCTAACGGTTAAGTCTCAAGTTTTTAGAAAAATATTAGGATTTATCTCTAATTAATTCTCAAATCTAACAGTCAAGTCTCAAGTTTTTTTTTTTGACGACCAGCCAAGACGACAAAGCTAACACGACTCACTAAACACAACGTCCGAAACAAAGGACGGAATATCAGAGGATCCTACGCAGGCCGAAACCGCATTACGAGCAAGCAAGTGGGCAACAACATTTGCACCACGACGAGTAAAAGAAAAGCGAATATCACTAAAGCACGAACAAAGGAGCCTAACATCCGAAATAAGGTTACTAATGTCCGAGAGATCTCTTCAGCTCCAAGAATTGTATTCACCACATTCAAATATCTCTTTGCACTATCACTTGTCGCCAACCAAAGTCACGAGCTAATCGGACTGCCACGCACGCTGATATGGCTTCCGCGACCAGAAGGTCATTGCAATTCCTCACCTTATTTGTTTCCCAGCCAACACCGCCCCTCTTCATCCCTAGCAATCACCCTAATGCCAATGTAGTTATCCGCCGCAAAAACTGCTCCATCGTAATTGAGCTTAACCCAGGATTTGCAGCTCATCATCAATCAATAACCCATGCAGTAAATTTCCCCAAGCTAACTCCACCACTGCCTTTGGAGATAAGCGAGAACCTTTCTCCCTTCGCTTATTTTGATCATTCCAAATACACACCACAGGACCGCCACCCTCTCACCAACCTCCCATGGCTGCCACCTCAAAATATCCAGTAGCGCATTTACATAATTATCCCCCAGCTTAGTTACAAGATCCTAAGGAAGCTTAGATGCCCGCCACACCTATTGAACCCACGGACAGCGCACCAGAGCATGGGCTCTATCCTCCCCTCCCGAATTACGGTGAATACAAACTACATCATTCACACAATGACGCCTTTGCAGATTAATGCCTGTAGGGAGAATATCATGAACACTTCTCCATAAGAAATTCTTTATCCTCGGATGCGCTTTCGACTTCCAAATAACATGCTACTGTACGTCTGCCATTACGGGCTGGGGTGACGCTTGTTCTTTGAACTCCAAATCCCATACGAAGTGATAGGCGCTCTTAACTGAGAAATGTCCGGTTTTATTGAAGTGCCAGATAATAGTATCATTTCTCGGAACCAACCCCAAAGGAATTGAATACTTAAGATATTGGACGCATCCCTTTCACTAAAAACGGTTTCCACCAATTAAAAGATTAGTAAGATATCAACTGCATTCAAACTTTAAAAGATTAGTAAGATATCAACTTTGAAAATGTCCTCGAATTATTTATTCTCTAATTAATTAATAACTCCTTCGAGATTCCTTCCGGAATTTAATTTCCAATAACATTAAGCAAGTTTCTCATCACAAAATCAGACAAGTACTATGTCCGAGTGTCAATGACCATAAATACTAATAACACTTAACACCACTAAGTAAACCGGTCGACTATATGCAAATTAACTAACTCTACAGTCGGCCCAAATCATATAATCAATTAATAAAAAACAACAGTACAACGGACACAATACCAATATCATAAACCAATAAATCATAACCAATTAGGTCTCCCAGATGTCCAAAACATAATATATAGAATTGCCTGACTAGAAACTAAACTTACTACTCATGCGAGAATTAAATAAAACAAAGTCCGAACATAGTCTAATAATTAATGAAAGTAATTCGTGGAAAACTCTGAAGACGAGTTCTTGATTGAAAATAGTGTCGCTCCAAGTATCGAATTCTGTCCGAGTTACTCCAGAAATGCGAGCTCTCTAAGTTACGTGAATTGGGTGACCTCGGTTTCGGCATGCATGTGTTTTCCCGTCTGCGGTTTTGGACTTGAATAGAGAAAGATACCCTACTACCTAGGGACACGTTTACGCAACGATGTCATTCTAATTCCTCCACAATTGAAGGCTGGTGCTAGTCCAATTTGTTGCTTCAATTCTTAAGTCAATGCCCATGAAATTGATAAATGGTGGGAAAACAGAGTGCATGCAAATTCCTCCAAATATAATAAATCGCATCCCAACTTGAACCAAAGTGTTGAATGCGGCGGAGGGCCAGATTATCTCCAAGAAAATCAAGTCAAAGTCAATTCTGCACCAATTCTCGGGCTGATTTCTCTCGGTTACTTTTTTTTTTATTTTTTTTATTTTTACACACGCACACCCAAGCGGGGATTCGAACCCGGGATATTCTCTCGACTACTTTCGAATCCATAGAAAGTATATTTTCCTACGTAAAAGTATAAACCCGATTAATTAGACATAATCAAGTCAAATCTTTAGGAAAAATAAAACAATTCAGTCTTAATAATCCGAAAAATATATATGTTATTCAATGGTTCTCAAAAGTCAAAACGTTCATCAGTATACTTCAATGCATGTCTAATTTGGTTTCAATTTGACAAAACATATTCATTTCCCACAAAAGGAAAACGTGTCTGATACCATATATAAATACACCGAGGGCCGGGAGTGTGGAGGTCTGCACAATTCATAATATATTTTTAATATATAATACCAATTACTTGTACTTCTACTGGTAATTTGTAAGAACATAGCATCAAGTTCAACCAGTTTTAATTCAATTAGAAGATATAACAAAGTGTATATTATAATTATATCCAAAATTACAAATTTCAAATGGCTCAAATTATTAGGAGATTGTATTATTGGTGAGTTAGGTTTGTTAATTAAATTATTAGAGACGTCAGTGAATCAAATGTAGGAATGCAAACTATAGTTGAAGAAAAAGTAGGAAGAATATAAACCATAAATATTATATGACCATGGGCCCCAATTAGCCCAATATCGAGATCTCCCAATTCGAAGTATGATTGAAAAGAAGAGTTTAGGCCATATAAACTTGTTCGTTGGAATGAAGAGGTGATTGAGGAATCGTACGACAAGATAAAATAGGATAGCATACTTAACTCTTGTGGAGGAACATGCAAGCAATAAGGACTAGGATGGTTAACGAAGAATTTAGGGTGAACAGGACCTTAGGTTTAAGAAAAGATTGACTGAGTAAAAATCGAGATTATAAATAAAGAAAAAAACATGTAAATAAAATGATCAAGAAACACACAAAAGAATAAAGAAGACAGAGAGTGAGGATTTGAGGAGTTGTGAACAGGACGCATCATGATGTATACAATATTATTATAACACTCTTAATAGGACGAACATTTCTAACATACAAGAGGTTATCCCGTCAGTTACCTTTTCGTTTCCTATTTTATTAAATTGTATTCCTATGAATGTGTAGAGGTGCCTATCTTCGAACAAAAAAAATAAAATAAAAATGTATAGGTGCCTAAACTTAGGTGCTTAGCAATTCAATTTGGGCGGCTACTCTTTAATAAAAATGAGGGGCTCGTCAAACTTCATCCATAGTAATTCCTTTGAGCACCATACTAAACTCTAAACTCGTACAATTTTTAATCTTGTTCTCTATGATGCACGGATACAGACACGACACGAACACGACGATACGGATTTTTACAAAATTTTAGGACACGACACGGTTCCGACACGACTATATTTTATATATAAATAATTATATTTTATAAATACTAATTTATTTTCTTATACAATGTGGATTTTTTTTTATTTAATAATTATGAATTAAAAAAAGTAAAAACAAACAGCCCAATATGAAATTAGGCCTTGAACTGAAATGCACAATTATGGCCCATTAACATAGATTTTCCTTTTTTAATGAAAAGGGCGTGAAACCTAGGGCTAGGCCCATTCCACCTTTTCTTTAGTTTTCTCTGTAATCTAGATCCACAGAGAGAGAGCCGCCATTTGAGAAGTGCAAGATTTGAAAATCACTTGAAGCCTGAAGGGCGTTGGAGGCGACGGTGTAGAGAATTGGTGGCAGAAGCTAGCTCACGGTGGTGTTTGGTGTTGGCCACGACTGACGGAGGCGTGAAGGTTGGCGTCATAACGGAGAGAGAGAGAGAGAGAAAGGTCGAAGGTGGTGGTGGCGGGCATGGTGGGTGGACGATGGTGGTCTTGGGAAATTTCTTCTCGTTTTCTTCTGAAAGTGTGGGTGAGGGAAGGGAACATGGACTTTTTCTCCCTCAATTCTTCTCAAGGTGAGGGAACCGAACAATCCGGCCGACTTTCTCAAGGTGAGGAAAGGGAATAATCCAGCCGTGTCGGACACTCAGCTATGGAGTGTCCGACACCGTGTCTTTTTCTTTTTTTTTTTTTTAAATATAGGACACGGCTCCGACGTGTCGGACACGTGTCGGAGCCGTGTCCGAAGCGTGTCGGTGTCCGACACGTGTCGGACACTGCACGGGCCAAAAAATTGGCGTGTCCGTGCTTCCCAGGGTAGCATAAATTTCAACTTACTTCAAATTTAGTATATTAGCGTATCTAATGGCTCATATTAAGATTAAACTTAGATTATATTAAAGTTAGTAAATTAGCGTATTTAATGGGTGATATTAAGATTAAACTTAGATTGCGTTATGTTATCGAAAATGACATAAATCCTTTTTTTTTTCTTTTTTCTACCGTTCATTTCCTTTTTTATTCTATAGTCAATTTTTAATAGGTCGAGTCAAGACGGAACATTTAGATTGTATATTTATTTTTTTATTAATTATAGCTGTGTTCTCAAATATACAAATCCAAAACCTCTGGTTATATATATAACTAAACTGCTAAACATCGCTATTTAACGGTAATATTAATCCTTTATTGACCATATATACAAATGAAATTTCGCACTCACTTCTCGAAATGTCATACAAGCGTGTACGACTTTTGGTGTATAGTATATTATGGCCATCCCACACATTCAATGCTGTTGTCTTATAGTAATTAGGAACGGAAAGATGACGAAAATGGTCAAATTAATTAATTTTTTGAGCCCAAAATAGATATAATATTGTTGGATATCTCGTATTTACAGGAAGTTTGACCCTATTTCCGTAATTATAATAATTGCCCTGATTTGTCGGGATGCTTGTTCCTTGTATATCTCTTTTTATACCTTAAGACTTTTGTACTCTGGGATATAACGAAAGAACAAGAATTGAGAATGAATACCTTTGATCTTTTTCCCAAATTCCATTTGTTAACAAATATAATTATATAAAGATACATGATATGAAGGCAACCATTAATTGTAGCTTAACGGTTGATAAGAAGATTTTTACATTTTAATAATTCGATTCGATTCAAATCATATAAATGAATTATCGAAAAAAAAAGATAAGAATGATGAGGAGAACAATGTTTTATATTCGACACGCTAGTTTTATGCACGTGCATTCATTTATTTTTCTAAGCTCCCGCTTTCTTCCAAGTTGTATTCTTCCTAATCTCTAATTCTGTAATTCTTCGTAAAGCTCTAACCTTTTTTCTCCTTAATGACTTCCTTTCTTGTTTTTAATGGCTTCCACTTCTGTTATTATCGAAATAAAAAAACCTCATAAATCACTACAAGAAAATTTTGTTTCAGCGACCAAATTCACAGCGACGAATTAAAAATGGTCACTGTACAGGTACTTATAGCATCCAAAATTTCTTTGGTTGCTATAATTCAATTACAAAAATTTTTTTGTGACCAACTAAATGTTGGTTGCTATAGATGGTCCATGGATCTGCAACCAAAATCATAACTTATAATGACGAAAATTTGGTCGCTACAAAATAATAGCAATTGTGACCAAGTTAACCACCAATAAATAAGTGGTTGCTACAAGTATGATCAAAGCATTCATTAGCAATCAACAAATATGGTCACTAAACATATAACAATTAAAATTATTTTTATATGGTAATAAAAAAAAATCACAGTTTGTTTTAATTGGCTGTTGGAAAACACTCTTAGTTTTGAGGAGTATGAAATAAAATATTTAAATTAATTTTCTACAATATAAATTTATTTTTTATTTAATTTTAATGTACCAAAAATAATAAATTTTTAAAAATCTAATTATTATAAGGTATTGTTGTAACAAGAATAATTATTAAATAAATTTATTTTATACTTTAATTTATATATTATTTTTTTTGTATTAATTTAACATAAGAAAGTATAATGATCAAGTCAATTACATCTGTAAATATTACTAGTTATATATA
>JBBMKE010237129.1:0-14444 GCA_037834125.1 Lippia alba | reverse complement strand
ATATTATATATCTTAATATCTTTGCTATTGTTTAATATTATTCGAAATGAGAGCTAAAAAATATCCAACAAAAATATATTGGCTCGTCGAGCCGAATTGAGCTCGACTCGATTTTTCGACAAGCCAAGCTCAAGCCCTAAAAAAAATAAGCTTGACAAGTTCCAGCTCAATCTCAAGCCATGTAAATAATTTTCAAACTCAAGTCGGATTTCTTTGGCCAAATTCGATTGGACTCGGCTTGAAACGCACCCTAGATGATAAGCACTTGAAGATTATCACCTATTTCAAGGAACTTCGAGATAAAACGCCAATCAGCCTCCAACTCGAGTTCGGTTAAATTGTGAAATCTTGGTGACCCATAAGAGATTCCTGAGTGAAGAAACTACAAAATTTGTAAACCTTATATTATTGTATTTTCTGGATACTTTTCAAACCGAACTAAGTATGAACAAATACACGCAGTGGAAGGAATGCGTACCTTGTTGTAATTGATATCAAATTTTAGGCACTTAACCTTAGGCATCCTATCAAGAAATTCCAACACAGAGCGGGTGATACGGTCGCTGATGGAACGTATCGAATAGAGACCTCGGATTGGTCTCAAACTCTTAGAAATATAGATGAGAATGGAATTTTCCGGCAAGACCGACCGGGCGAGGGAAGAATTTGAGACGAGAGAGAGATTTCAGAACTAAATATTGAAGCTTATTCAATTCCTATTCTCTCTTGATATCTATGTGATATTCTGCATCTCCATCTTGATATCTCTCTTGATACACCATATCTCCATTCATATCAGCGGGAATAAACTACATCATCAACTTCTTCCAAAGTTTTCAGTTTGATATCTGCTTCAGTTAAAGATCATAGAGCCTGGGCTGAAATATACTTGGATAAACAATTCTTCACATGGAGATACCAAAGTGCAGGAGTGATTAACTTCAACATATAATCTTCTTTACGATTTTTGGTAAGCCACTTCACTGTAGGTGATAATCAATTCCTGAAGAATTGAACAACCAAAAATTAGATGTTGAAAGGTTTCATCATTATTATATTTAAAGATGAAGCGTTCTGAGGCTAGGAAAACAAATGGAGGCAGTAAGGATAGGTAAAAAGGCACTCTGGCAAATTCATGAAATAACGAAACTCAAGTTCAATGTTTTGAACATTTCCAAGTGCAATAACAGGAATCCATGTCTCCGGATGCTGGGTTCGAGTTCATATGCACAAGCCGAAAAGTATTCAGGGCTTTCAGATTATGCCCCAAAAGGATCCTATTGATAATGTTTGAAGTTAGAGGCCATTCTTTGTTCTAGTTATGATGGGACTCAAAATCGGAGATGTATGATTGGAACATCCGCCCATAGAAATCACCATCTTCTTGCTAAAATGCTTGTTGTTGCTGAGAACTTTGAAAGAAAAGAGAATGTGATAGAGAATTGAGTCCAGCAAGCTGCCGAGTCTATCAACACTCGACTGGTTTCTGCTTGACGATTGTTTTCTTCTTCTCCATAAGAGCAATCGGGAAGAAGGATTTCTCTGCAAAGTACTATCTACAATGTGGCTGTTAAACGGGAGCGGAAGTCTTTGACAAGGATTAGTCCCAAATGAAATTGATGTTATCCAGATTAAACTCTTTAGTTTGCTCTTTAAATTTTGCCAGTAGACTTCGGGGTCTAGAGTTGGGTCCTGCAAGAAGCATATCAACAAGGTTGAGCTCTTCAACTACGAACAAGTGTTAGCTAATACAGTTTTTAAACCTCAAATATTTCACTTCAACTATCAACTGACAAGTTCATTTTTGGACATGAGCAGAATCGTGACTTGCTTTGGTTGGATAAACGAACAGCTTGATTTATTCCGTTGGATTTCATATGGTGCATCATTTTCATTGGTCGGCTTTCTTTGAACCTCCATAATCTATCCATCATTCGTTCTTCACGGCATAATCTTTCATGACAAGCGAAAGACGGAGGAGCAAACAAGAAGAGCAAGTAAAGTATTCTTTTCTAGATAAAAAGTTGTTGCCAATTCTCCAATCATCCTAATGAAACTTCTCTGATCAATTTGTTTACAAATGCAAATGTTTGCCACTAAACTATCAACCAGTCTTAAAAAAAAAAAACTATCAACCCGTCTCAGCCCAATTCTTTAATTGAGTGAGGAATAACTTGTACATTGGAATAGGAAAGTCCATTTCATTGTCCTCCGAAAGCAACACGACTGAAAATTGCAACTTCTACAAGCACTCTGGTTTTGCTTCCCTCTACAAAAGCTCAAATCTCAATACGACAAAGTCGTGTTGAGGGTTCAGTACAAAAGGCGATTGTAATTTTCTGAAGACATTTGCAGAAACATACAAAATAAAAAAAAGAACCAAAAAAGAACCTTGCAACTAAAAACGAAACATACAAAATAAAAAAAAGAACCAAAAAAGAACCTTGCAACTAAAAACGACAGCACAACGACGACAACATCCATGGGGACAACCGCAACAAGTTCATTTGAAGTCAAGTTTACAAGTCTCTGATCCTCGCTCAAACAGCGAAATCCTTTGGAGTGCATCAAATTTTTTTCTCGCTCAAACATATTTTCATGCTCGTCAAGACCTTAGCATTCTTCAAAAAATATCTTACCATTGTATACTCATGCTCTCCACAACAAAAGAACTCAATTGCTATACTTCTCAGATGAGATAGCAAACATGTAAAGATTTGTTGGGGCTCCACCCAACATTTAAGATCTTCAGTAACCTGACAATAGAAAAGAAGAACAAAGTAAGAAATAAGCTCTGATTGATGTGAGACGAAAAAGAGAGTGAAAATGACTAATGGAGCAACAAAACACAAGCAAAAAAATTATAATTCCATCAACAAACCCATTTGATGATAAGAACTTGAAGATTATCAGCCATTTCAAGAACCTTCAAGATGAAACACCGATCAACCCCAGCCGACAACTCAAGTTTGGTTAAATTATGAAATCTTGGTGACGAATAAGAGAATGCTGAGTGGAGGAACTGCAAAATTGTAAACCTTATTTTACTTCGGGATACTTCTCAAACCAAACTAAATATGAACAAACACAGAGGAAGGAATGCATACCTTCTTGTAATTGATACCAAATTTTAGGTGCTTAACATTAGGCATCCTATCCAAAAATTCCAACGAAGAGCGAGAATAAACTCCATCATCATCTTCTCCCCATGTTTCCAGGTCGATATCTGCTTCAGTTAAAGACACTAGAGCTTGAGCTGAAATACACTTGGGTGTACACTTCTTCACCAGGAGATATCTAAGTGCAGGAGCGATTATCTCCACCATATAATCTTCCTCATTACACTCAAGATTGAGGGTGAACCATTTTAGTGTAGGTGAAGTTATTCTACAGCGTAATAAATCATCAGAAGAAATAGTGTTGATTACCAATTCCTAAAGAAGTGAACAGCCAGTAATTAGATGTTGAAAGGTTTCATCATCATTGTAGGAGACACAAAAAAGCTGAAGCTTCTTGAGGCTAGGAAGACATATGGAGGCAGGCAACGACATTCTTATTGCACAATTACAAAGCCTCAATTTGACAAGGGATTTATAGACTAAGAGAAAGTCCGGCAACACCATGCGAGACTCAAAATCAAGTTCAATGTTTTGAACTTTTCGACGTGTAGTAACAGCAGTGATCCATGTCTCAAGTTCAACTGCAGTAATCATATCAGCAGTAACCATATCAGCAGTCATCCATGTCTCAAGTTCATGCTCAGTAGTCCTATCATTTTCAGTCGAGGACGCAAATTTGAGGCAGAAAGTATTTAGGGCTTTTAGATTATGCCCCAAAAGGATCCTGCTGATAATGTCTGAAGTTCTCGGCAGTCTGTTCCAAATACAGATATGCTGCTTAGATTCCAAATCGAGATGTATGTTTGGAACATCCGCCCAGAGAAACCTCCATCTTTTGGCCAAAATGCTCGTTGCTGCTGAGGACTTGGTGGGAAGATCGTTGCTGCTGAGGACTTGGTGGGAAGAAAAGAGAGAATGTGACAGAGAACTGAATCTGGCAAGTTGCTGAGTCTATCAACATTTGTCCGATTTGGCAAGTTGCCAACTCTATCAACATTTGTCCGCTTTTTGCTGGATGAATGTGTCCGTCTCTCCATAAGAGAGAACGGGAAAAAAGGTTTCTCAGCTGCAAAGGGTTATTTATAATATGGCAGTTAAACAAGAGTGGAAGTATTTGACAAGGATTATGAATGGCAACAAGTTAATCTGAGTAGAAATAGAAGGGGATAATGGGAAGACAACGAGGAGTTTAACTTCCCCACCATTAATGAAAGCTTCATGTTTCTATTATCCTCTCAGTCTTCTCTTTCCAAGTCTCGAACGGCTGGCGGATCCCGAAAAACATGGAATGAAAAGCACCAGCTTCTCCCGCCTTAGTCTAAAAAATTATCTGGTTTATATATAATATAATACTCTTTTTTTATTCATAACATTTATAGTAATATACTTCCAAAATTTTAAAATCTTCACCAGCTTACGCATGCCTAACATTGCTGCGGGAAAACTGATTGGAGACCAAATTAGGAAGTATTTTTTGCTTAATATATACCAAGAATTCATTTTCAGACCTTATAATTAAGGTAAATCTTGAAATCTTACATTCCATCAAATAATTATGTAGTCTTTTATTAATGACCAGCAAAAATAATGGGTATCACATATTGGGTGAAATCAATCGAGTTCACTTCGATACCCGCCGATTTTGCCTTTCCTTTTGGCTGTTGTTCCAGTGCTTTTTGACTGTCTTTCTTTCCCCTATTTTTTCAGTTTGTTCATCGCAGTGATAACAAAATCCAAACCCAGAGCTCCAATATAGTCAAAATTTCAAGTTTCAACAATCTAAAAAGTTAAAATTGACAATAACTAAAATTTGCCACAAAATATCTTTAAGCCCTAAATTCATACCTTGGGGGGGCGGGGGGGGCTTCCGGCGGCGGTGGCGAGCAGCGGGTGGCGTGGAGAGAAGAGAGAGCAGCTACAACTTAGAAGACAACACGACAGAGATGCCAACAGAGTGAAATTTTTCTATAAAAAGCGTTCACTTTGAGAATAAACGTTTAATTTTCAAGGGTGTCCATGCCTACCCTCCAAAGAATCGGTAAATACTTATAATAGGGAAAATTACATTCAAGTACCCTAAAGTTTGCTTTAATTACAAATCAGTTCCTATTCTTTTGATAATTATATATCAATATCAAAAATACTATTTTAATTACAAATCAGTCATTCTACAGGGGTTAATATGTAATTGAAACAGTATTTTTAAAAATTAATATGTAATTATCGAAAAAAGATGGACTAATTTGTAATTATTGTAAACTTCAGGATACCTGAATGTAATTTGCCCTACACAATAATAGTGTCTTTAACTTTTTCTTGGGCGTGTCTTTTCATTAATTTTCTAACATCTATTGGCAGAAATTCGAAATTTAGGATTAAATTGATTTATGTCAAAAGCACCGGACTAAATTATACCCTCCGGTGTGTGATGAAAATTAACATAGAGAATTTTGTATTTTTAAAATATTTACATGTCCAATCATAAAAATTTACGGGATTGACAAAACACTAATTTTTTCTATTTATAATACACGAAATAACTAATTTAACATTTTATATTACGATATACATCTTATTAAATCTCTTTATATTGTTCAATATTTTTTTTATGCACCGAAACCTTTTTTTTTATATGCACCGAAACTCGGTACGAAATAAAAATTACGTGAAGAATCCGTATAAATAAGTATAAAAAATATATAGAGAGAGATGTGAGATGATTTATATCTTAATATAAAAGGTTAAATTAGTTATTTTGTATCCAATAAATAGAGAAAATTAGTGTTTTATCAATACCATAAATTTTCAGGATTTTACATATAAATATTTTGAAAACACAAAATTTCTTATGTTAATTTTTGTAACACTGTACTCATTTCACGTAACACAGGGGTACGGTGTAAATAACTCCTAAATTATATAGGGTCAATTCCATGGAACTAAATTAACAATTTAAGGTCAGCCTTCTTTCAAAATGCACTTTATTAGCAAATGATATGCATGTGGTAAAAAATGTAATTTCTATGATTAAGAGAAAGTTAATGTATAAACATGTCTAATTACATAGAATCTGAATGCAGACTACCCATTCCACCAAAACAATTTTATTTGCATTTCTCATATTATTTTTTTTGTTATCCCCCAATAAAATTGATAATAATATTCAGGCAAACAATATTTGAATCATGTGGCATGAACACAATTAATAAGACAGAAAGAGTTAATTGCTACAACCAGAATGCCTTAGTCATACAAAATGATTTCGCATCTCCGATAAAATAGGAAAAGTTCATTTCAATGTCCCTCCAAAGCAACAATGGAAAATGGAAATTGCAACTTCTGCAGGTACTGTATGCAAAAACTCAGGATCATTAAAGAAAGGGTATGTATATCCCTCTGGTTTTCTTTCCATCTGCAAAAGCTCGACACAAGGTCTGTTGTTGAGAGTTGAGTACAAAAAGCGGTTCTAGTTTCCGAAGACATTTGCAGC
Source organism: Lippia alba (assembly GCA_037834125.1). NCBI lineage: Eukaryota > Viridiplantae > Streptophyta > Magnoliopsida > Lamiales > Verbenaceae > Lippia > Lippia alba. The sequence continues at coordinate 7,835 of JBBMKE010237129.1, read as the reverse complement.
AACATACAGATATCAAAAAAGGCCTTGCCCCAAACAAGAGAACAACGACGATGGCTGCAACAATCTCAACAAAAGTCAAGTTTACAAGACTGTGATCCTCGCTCAAACAGCGAAATCCTCTGAAGTGCAGCAATTTTTTCCTTGTAATCACGAACTCGGCAACATATTTTCATGCTGGTCAAGACTTTAGCATTCTTCAGAAGATATCGTACCATCGTAAATTCATACTTGTAACACCAAAAAGAATTGATTACGATGCTTCTTAGATGAGATAGCAGGCATGAAAAACCTTGTTGGGGCTCCACCCAACATTCAAGATTAGCAACCTAACCACAGCAAACAAGAACAAAGAATAAATATAAGCTCTAATTGATGCGAGACTAATAGAGCAAAAAAAAACATAAGTTAAAAACATTAATGCAATTCCATCACAAACCCCATTGATGACGAGAACTTGAAGATTATCAGCTATCTCAAGGAACCCCAACATAAAACGCCAATCAGTTGCCAACTCGAGTTTGGTTAAGTTGTCAAATCTTGGTGGCGAAATAAAGAACGTTGAGCGAATAAACTGCAAAATTTGTAAACCTTCCATTACTATCTCTTCTGGATAATTTGTTATTTGCCTTCTAGAAAAATCAACAGAACCAAAACTGTGTAAACAAAATCCACAGTGGAAGGAAAAATCATACCTTGTAGTAATTAATATCGAACTTTAGGCACTTAATGTTAGACATCCTATCAAGGAGTTCCAACACAGAGCGAGGATAAACTACATCATCTTCATACATTATAATAGTGATATCTGCTTCTGTTAAAGATGATAGAGCCTGAGATGAAATCTTACACTTGGATGAACAATCCTTCACCTGGAGATATCGAAGTGCAGGAGTCATCATCTCCACCGTATGATGCTTGCGACGAAGAAATCCAAAATGGATGGTGAGCCACTCTAGAGTAGGTGAAGATATTCTACAGCAGACTAAATCACCAGAACAAAATCCGAAGATTTCCAATTCCTCAAGAACTGAACAGGCAGAAATAAGATGTTGAAAGGTTTCATCATTAAATTAGAAAGTAAAGTCAAATTTTGATTCTCATTTGCGAAGTGAACTAAAAAAATTTCGATATGGAGATAGCAAACTAAAAAATGAGTCCACAATTAGGGATTTTTTATAATTTCCCGATATGGGAATATTGATTATTTCATTTTGAATTCAAATATTTCTTAACACAATTTGAAATTTAACATAAAAATGTTGAATTCAAGTATTAGATATAATGTTTTACTATACTTAAATGGAGGTAATTGGATTCAATTATTAAAAAGAAATATTAAATTTTAACTAAAATAAAATAAATATTAGACATTTTAAAAATATTGAAAACATTCGCAATGAATGAGACGATAAATAAAAGAAAATGTGATCTCCGGAATATGAGAATGATCGTCTCTAATACCAGCAATCGACGTGGGAGAAGCTGGGTCATAGTTTTCGTATCAGATTAAGACAATCACTTCGATGATGAGTGGTGACAAATTTTGAAACAAATGAGCATTAACAATCTAAGAACAGTGGAGGAAGAGAGAATATGAGCGTATATTATGGTTTATGCCGAGACTTTGAAAGCTAATCTGGATGAGGGGATTGTGGGGCTTGATTACATCTTTTCAAATTGTACGTATATTCGTAACAGAAAAGAATAGATAGTGAAGTTCAGATTTTCAATTAAAACGTACTGATTTTGTTTTATTGGCCCATATCTAGCATGCAATTGACCTACATGGGGTATCATACTTTAAATTGATCTTCTGATGTGTGTCACTCGGTGTATGAAATTGAGGTAGAAAAACAATATGACAGAAACATGATGGACAAGAAATTTGACTAAAGGAAAGAAATTGAACTGAACCAGTTGTGCCCTTAGTAATGAAATTGAAAATGACTTATGGTCGAGGTTGAATGTGATTCGGAAGCGGTAGTGAAGATGGTGAGTGAGATAGATATTGACACCCACCCTTTGGGAGAAATCTTAAAAAACTGTCGTATTTTGACACGAAAACCTTGGAACTGCACCCTCGAGCATATAAGCTGCTCAGGCAATAAACTTGCCTGACTCATTAGCCAAACTCGGGCAACAAATGTATGAAGAGAAGGTGGTCTGGACCGTGCCTCTAGAAGGTCTACAGATGAACTGGGTTTTTGGTTTTTTGTTGTATTCGTGCTTTCAGGTGTACCAAAAAACAAGAAATTAAACACACATCCTCCAAGCGGTCAGAATAATTCAAATCCAAAATTATTATTACGAAAATAACCTTTAATTACTTGAGGCAGCCACTATTAGCTTATGGTCGAACTGGCTAAAGGCCCACTGTAGGCTTATGGCTGAGTTGGTTCGAGGGAGTCGAGCCTTTTCGATTAGAAAACTCTTAAGAAGGAAGATAAATACTCCCAAGTAAAAAGGAAGAATACTCCAAAAATAAAGAGGAACCTTAGAAAAAATCTCTGGTAAAGATGTAGTTAGGCACTACGAGCAAAGAAGAACTCCATGCAATTCTTCTGTATATTATAACATTGACAACACGGGCAACATATAAAGAGACAAAATTCATCAGTGATGAAAAGTTCAGAAATTAATATTTTACAAATTTCTCCACATTTAATGAGGAATAACTGGAAAAATGGAAATTTTGCATCTATGATCGATCAGGAAAGTACATTTCATTGTCCCTCCAAAGCATAACTGGAAATTGCAACGTTCGCAAGCCACTCAGAGAAACCAAAGATAATTGTCAAACAAAAGGATGTAAACGCCTTTGGTTTTGTTTCCTAATACAAAAGCTCAATACAATGAGTCAGTGTTGAGGGTTCAGTACAAAAGGACATTTACTGCAACATACAGACATCAAAAAAGCCCTTGCAACTAAACACCACTGCCCAAAGAAGACGATATGGACGATGACAACCGCAGCAATTTCACTTTTAAGTCAAAATTTTCATTCGAAGTCAAGTTTACAAGCCTTTGATCCTCGCTCAAATAGCGAAACCTTTCCGAGTGCATCAAATTTTTTCTTGTAATCATCATGATCTCGGCAACGTATTTTCATGCTTGTCAATACTTCAGCATTCTTCAAAAGATATCTTACCATTGGATAATCATCCTCGTCACTCGAAAAAGAATTGATTACGATGCTTCTTAAATGAGATAGCAGACATGTAAAGACTTGTTGGGGCTCCACCCAACATTCACGATTTTTAACAACCTGACCACATCAAAGCAGAACAAAGAATAAATAAGCTCTAATTGATGTGAGACTATAGAGCCAAAAAAATAAAAAAAAAAACAGAAGTTTAATAACATTGTAATTGCATTACAAACCCGATTGATGACAAGAACTTGAAGATTATCAGCTATCTCAAGGAACCCCAACATTAAATGCCAATCAGTTACCAACTCAAGTTTGGTTAATTTGTCAAATCTTGGTGGCGAAATATAGAATGTTGAGTGAAGAAGCTGCAATATTTGTATTTTGTAAACCTTCCGTTACCATATTTTCTGGATACTTTGTTAGTTGCCTTCTAGACAAATCAACCGAACCAAAACTAAGAGTAAACAAAATCCACAGAAGAAGGAAAGCATACCTTGCAATTAATATCGAATTTTAGGCACTTAACATTAGACATCCTATCAAGGAGCTCAAACATCGAGCGAGGATAAACTACATCATCTTCATACGTTGCAATATCGATATCTGCTTCAGTTAAAGACGATAGATCCTGAAATGAAATCTTACACTTGGATGAACAAGCCTGCACATGGAGATATCGAAGTGCAGGAGTCATCAACTCCATTATATGATCCTTGTATTGGAGAAACCCAAAATCGATCTCGAGCCACTTTAGAGTAGGTGAAGATATTCTACAGCAGACTAAATCACCCGACCAAAATCCGGCAATTTCCAATTCCTCAAGAATCGAACAACCAGAAATTAGATGTTGAAAGGTTTCATCATTATTATATTTGACATGACAAAGTTCTAGCCTCTCGAGGCTAGGAAAACAAATGGAGGCAGGCAAGGATGTTCTTATTTCACAATTACTGAGTCTTAATTCGACAAGTGATTCGTAGGCGAAGAGACAATCCGGCAACTTGACGCGATAATTGAAACCAAGTCAAATGTTGCGAACCTTTCTGCATGCAATAACAGCAGCAATCCATGTCTCAAGTTGATACTGGGTAAGATTGTCCTTTTCATGGGAGATCGTGTGCACAAGCTTGAAAGTATTTATGTCTTTTAGATTATGCCACAAAAGGACCCTGTTGATAATGTCTGAATTTGGAGGGTCTTCTTTGCTCCACTTACCATATGAATGTAAATAGAGATTTATGGTTGGAACATTGGTCCAGAGAAATCTCCATCTTCGGGACAAAACGCTCGTTTGAGCTGCATAATCGGTAGGAAGAAATGAGAGAATGTGATGGAGAATTGAGTCGGGCAAGCTGCTGAGCCTATCAAGATTAGCCCGCTTTCTGCTCAATGGGTTTTTGCTTCTCTCCATATGAACAAACAGAAAAAAGGTTTCTCCACTGCAAAAAGATTATGAAAGGTGTCCGATTAATCTGAGTAAAAAATAAAAGGAGAACAATATTGGGAAGAAGATGCAGAATTTAACAGCCTCGCCATTAAATGAAGGCTTTGTGATTCGTGTTACTTGTGGTGGAATGAAAAGCACAAGCTTCTCCAGCCTTAGTCTAAAAAATTATCAAGTTTATGTATAATACTCCTTTTTTATTTTTAACATCTATGGCCGCGTTTACTTTTATGAAAAACGCATGTTTAGTGGGTCTGACCCACGTTATCTTTTGTTTACTTTTAATGGACTATAGCCCGTGTCAACTGAGCTGGCCCGTGTGTTTGGCGTGAAAATGCGTGATGCTGGAACACGCAAAATTGGCGTGTTTATTTGTAGCCCAATTTAACATGCGTTGGAAATTTACGTTACTATCCAATTTTTCCAATTAATTACAACCCAATGCCATTGAATAGTAAATTGTGTTTTCATGTTCGTTGTTTGCCGGCAGAGTGAAATTTCGCAGATGGTGAAAAAAAATTTTGACCCCAAGTTTTCTGATTAATTCATTAAATTTTGGTTTTCGATTCTCCTGCGACAATGAATTTGGGGGAGAAGGGTAATGGAGTTCCAATCAGATTGCGTTGCCAATCCCGCGATTTGAATTCGTCTAGATACATAAATCGTGGCTTATATGGGAGGGAGGGTCGAAGGTGATGAATCCACCTTTCCACCGCGCTGATGCTTGGAGATCGTGCTCAGTTACCTCTGCGATGGTTGAAATTTGGTTAAATTCTTCTCACTTGTGTTAAAAAATATTAGGGTTTTTAGTTGTTTGTTACCTAAATCAAGAATTTTCAGTTAGGGTTCGTGAATAGGATTAGAACATAGGGATTTGCTAAAGAGCTAGGTTTCTTTCAACTTTGAGCCAATTTGATTTTTTTTGACCCAATTTGTTTCCCCCATCAATTTAACACAATTTGATTTCATCATCAATACTTATTGAAAACAATAATTTAGTAGACTTTCGAAGTCAAATTGAGGAAATTTTTTGTAGATTTTATGAACATTAACATTATGAAATGCTTTAGTTTCTGACAAAATGAGAGGATGAAGTCCTTGAGTTGAGAGTCATGAGCTTCTGAGCTTGACAAAGCTCATGACAATCTATCCCAGAGAGGGTAACCTTCATTCCAAAGGCATTGATGATAATCATGTTATCGCTGCAAGAAACCACATGTTTTTTCTTATCTACAGGCCTTAATTGTTCATCAGGCTTGGTATGTCAATCAATAATAAGATGCAGAAGTTGAAGTATGTTGAGAAGAAACACTCATGAAAGGTGTTAAATGTTTGTTTTCTCTATTTCTTCCTTATATCATTTGTTTTAAGGTTTAGCTTGTAATTAAAAAAATCCAAAATTTTAGATATGCGGATAGTGATATAATGCAGTTTGTTCTCAGATTTGTGAGATGTGATGTTAATTACAAACTTTTTTATTTTATGTTATTTGCAAACTGTGTCTCATTGTTTATGAGGAATTGTATGCAGAGATGGCAGCCTGACTAGTGGATTGGATGCCCTGCATTTCTAATTGGTGAGGGCGTGAGGACAAAGCTGATATGGAGATGGAAACAAGTTTGTTCATCTTCAATTCAGGTATCAATATGTCATTTAAGTGGATGTATATTAGGAAGAGTGATCAGTAGTGATTATAACAGTCTCCTTTTATAACCACAGACAATTACACATCACTATCCTATTTATCTATGATTTTTTAGTATAATTCACTTGATATTTAAACCATGATCTATTGGTTTCATTCAGAATGGCTCTCCCCGGCCATGGCCTTCCTTCGGCTCTCATCAAAGACGTGTTTGGCACAAAAAATAATCCAACATTACAAGGGAAAATCAATCTTCATCCACTCCACCGACAGCAAGAACAAGCTCTCTGATTTTATCATGTTTCATTTTTTCTTTTCTTTGAATATTTTTTTGCTGCTTGTTTTTATTACAGATTTTAATTGGATATTCTTACTTGTGGTGACTTTTTGTTTGAATTGAATAATAACATTGATTAAATGATTGATTATTGGGTGAATTTAACCTTTGTTTTAATGTTTATATTCTTTAATGTAATTTTGTGATTCTTCTTTTTACTTGCAACTTCAAATATAACCAAAATAAAAGTCAATGATCAAACTATTTTCTGCGGATGAACAAACAGGTATAAAAAAGGTAGGGGCAAATTGGTACTTTAATGCTAACATGTATCCACAAACCTACAAAGTAAATACCCATTATTTGGCAAACATGATGCGGGACATAAACTGTAAACATGGGTATACCTCTTATCACCAACATACAATAACATGACTTGGGTTATCACGACAAGCAGAGTAAACGCGGCCTTAGAGGATTTCTCGTGTTTTTACTAGTAACCTTTTTATGTAATAAATAACTTCAATTAAGAGAAAATCTGAAAGCCGCTTCATACGATACGACAGCGTTTACATTGGAAAGCGAGCGCCAAGATAATAAAACCGACAGCGGTAAAATGATGAATGCAAAAGCGAATGCATCTCTCTCTGTGACAGATTAATGAGGAAATTCTGTGTTTTTTAGATTTTCATTCGGATCAAGAATCCATCTCTCTCTCTTATCCACTTCACTCTCTTTGGAATTATCCAGGTGTTTCCTCTCTCTCACTTCAGTTTTCAACTGAATATGCTTGCAATTAATCTTTGTGTCCAATTCATGGTTTTGGTTATGAACTTAACTCGCACAAATTCAATTTCTTGCTCCGATTTCTGGGTTCATGATAAAACTTCATCTTTGTTTTGGGATTCTGGATACTGGTTTCTTGCGGAAAATTAAAGCTGCCCTCTTTACTCATATTCTTGTTCATCACCCCCTTTTTCATGGTAAAATTTTGAGTGTTCAACTTCGATCTATCGAGCCTTCGATGGTTTGCTTTGTGTTTCTTTTTCTAATCCACTTGCTTTTACTGGGTGTGTGTGTGTGAGTTTGTACGCTGACTGTTAATCATCATCTTTTTTTTTTATGTTGTAACTTGTAAGAATTGTTCACTTTGGATACCCTGGAAACACAAATGCGCCTGTAATGATTCGTGCATCAAGATTTGATTTTTATTAGGTTGCGTGTTAGTGGATGCTATGATGTGTTATTTGGCTTTGAAGTGGTGGAATCTTGAGCAAAAGATACTGCAAAAATACTCAAATCTTGTCCTCATAACTGT
>JBBMKE010237020.1:0-14446 GCA_037834125.1 Lippia alba | reverse complement strand
TGCCACATTAGTTCAAGTAGTTCAAATTAAGAGTGAAATAAGGAATGTGATGCATCAAGAGGTTGTGAAAATATATGAAAAACAATAAATAAACTCTCACGTGGTACAAACCTGTACGTGCGAAAATGCGAGGTGTCACATGGAATGCATTTTAGCCATTTTGAATGCAAAGTTGCCGGTTATGGCCCTTATGTGCATATTTGATTGTTTTGTCAGATTTTCACCTATGAATACTTGATCCCTTGATGCTATATGATTTATTACATGTTTATGAATGATTTATGAGGTTTATGCATGATTATGTGACCTTATGTTGGTTTTGGGTTCGAGTTTGAGGTGTTTTAAGCTTACCTTGGCCGAAATCTACGTTTTAAACCCCCTTTTTGGTCGCTTTTTGGGTCCCAATAACCGTGGGAAATGTTGCCCTGAATGACAACGGTTGTTGAAAATGGTGTTTACATTAGGGAGCTACTGCATCATTCCAACGCTCGTTGATTTTCAAGGCTTAATTTCCAATGGCCGTTGATCCTCCCCTGCTTTCTGTTCGATTTTGTTTTGTTTCGTTAACCCCTCATCCGAACTCCAATCGAGCTGAAATTTTAACCAATGAAACCTCTTGAAGTCTAGAAAAATCTTCAATTTTAATCAACTCAATATCTTTTGTGTTTTATGAGATATAACCAATCCTTTTTGGTGTGGCAAATCTGCACTCACCCAACTGCCCAGGCCATTTCCACCTCGCTTTGAATTATGATTTGGGCCATACACTTTTGGAAATACCTATGTGTCTAGTTTCATTTCCAAGAAACAAAACTCATTTTAAATTTCTAAAACTCAAGTTATGCCTATTTTTGTACAGCTTGCGCATTTTGCAAATCTGTCATATTTGGCCCGTTTGCACTCGGAGTCTCTTTTTGTGATATCCTTCCGCTTTTGTTGTACCCTTCCACCTATGAACTTGTTCCTAACATATTATATGATGTTTATGTGTATGTTTTGTCCTCATATGCTTTGTTTATGCGCATGAACATGTTGTATGCTTATGAATATGGGCCTTGCGTAAGTGTTTTTGCATTTATCTCATTCATGAGTATTGCTGAGCATCTAAGTGGTTCATGTTGAGTCTAAGTTATGAGTTTATGTCTCCTTTTTGGCTTAGGTGCACCTGAGGTGGTGTTTCATGATCCGTGTTGATTCTGGGGTGAATCACAAGTTCGGTTTTCGGCTTCGCCGGTGTAAGTTGAGGTTAGGTTATAGTTAAACCCTATGTTTTGTGGCCGATTGATATGTATGCGAACTATAGCCTTCCTTGTGTGTATGATTTGAATTATTCTAATTCAATATGCGTTGTTATCGCTCAACTACGCCTCAACCGTGTGTCTTCTAAGAACAGGAGTATGCTTGCGTTGGAGATGGATATGGAAATTACACGGAGAGGTAAGTAAGGCGTAGTTGCAGCAAGGTTAAGGTACGTATCTTTATAATTTGTACGTTATGATTAGTAGCGGGATAGGCTGAGTTTATGTTAAGCTACGTTAAGTTATGATGGGCCCTAGAATCTGTGAGTCAGAAAGCTCGGAACGGCAATGGGCCGTCGCGATAAGCCTGAGCGCAGTCTCAACTTTGTAAAGGAATAACCCGGAGTCCACCAGGAGGTTTGGTTGGATAATGGAAACCTGAAGGTTTGAGTCTTCGTGCTCCCCTCGTCTGTCAAGATGGTTAGGGTCGCGCGACCCTTCCATCATTGAAGGAGGAGGTTATATGCTATGTCTGTTATGTATGCTCTGTATGTAAGTTTAATTATGAGGCGCCCAGGATGGAAATTTTTGCTCGTACCCGCCGAGTATGAATGCTTGTGTGTATGTATGTACGTATATAAGTATGATTTGGTAGAGTTTATGAAACGGGCATAGATTTCTAAGAAAGATAAAATATGAGCCTTTTGAATACGAAATATTATGATTTAGTAAGTTTCGATACATTTTATATAACTTAAATCTCTGAATCCGTTAAGTTTTGTTTTAATTTAAAATCCCTATATGTATGTGTCACGAGCTAAAATTTGGTGTGCAAAAACTATCCCCGAGTTCGTGAACCATGCGTGTGCTTGAAACTTGCTCTGCTCCTATATATATGTAGCGTGTGTGGGTAGCCCTTCACTCAGTCAAGTGGATCGACTGACACTTCTCCCTCCCCAACTTTTTAGTTTGCAGGTTTTACGCAGAGTTGGAGCTAGGCGGAGTCGAGTCTTCTATGTCAGTTGGTTCGAGTCTGTATTAGGTGTTTGCATATGCATATGTATTAGCTGAATTTGATAATTATGTAAGATTAAATTCATACACTCATGCTTAGTTATTTAAATTGGCTTGCCGGCTTTGTTATGCATGTGAAAAGAGGCCTGAGGAGCCCAAATTCGTTTATGTTGTATGTTTAAATTCCAGTAGGCCCATGGCTAATACATGCGTATGAATTTAGCTTCCGCTTGTTGCACTCGTTCGTACTTGGTTTTCTGACGGGGCCTAAGTTTCCGCCTAGCTTAGGTTTGATTTTGTTTGTCACTGTTCGCTACGGTTTAATCCGGGTGTGGAGTCTCTATTTCGTTACTCGGGTCGGGCCGTGGTGCAGGGATGTAGTGCCTCACGTGCGGGGTGCTACATCTATAAGTAGTATCAGAGCCGGGACCCAGATTCAGTGTGCCAGCGAGGACGCTGGGCCCTTATGGGGGATGGATGTGGTGCGCCCATCCCACATCGGATTGGAGAGGCCAAGATGCCTGCCTTATAAAGGAGGTTGAGGTCCCTCCCCTTAATAGAGGCCTTTTCCTGGGTGGGTGACTGCGGGTTTAAATTCCATCGGGAAAACTTCAGGGTGTTACATTTTAGACCCGAGGTTGGTAAACCCTAAGTGCAAAAGTCTAATTGGGTTTCCCAATTTTTATTTCATTTTTACTATTCAAGAATACTATTCAAAAGTACTATTTAGAATCACTATTCACGATCACTATTCAAAGTTACTATTCACAGTTACTATTCACATGTCGGGTCAAAGGTTTCGGGTCAAACCGACACACTAATACACACTCACACACATACACAAACACACGCACACCATGCACACAGGTACACACACCCCCCCTAATTAAATTTTGATCTTGTTATAATCTATGGTTCAAGTTTATATCATTAGAGATAAGTGTCATCTAAATTAAAAGGTGTAACCTATGGTTAAGAGGTTTAATTAAAGTCTAAGATCATGTTATGAATCATTAAACCATCTTAGGTTATGGAAGTGTGACACTAATTAAGGTATAACATAAGGTGAGATACTAATTCATTAATCCATACCATAACATGAGGTCAAATGATCATTCATGAACCATATAACAATGTAACATCATATCATACCATAAGTCATAGCATACCATGAGCGTTGATCATATAATATGTGACAATTAAATTCAATTGACAATATGTAACATGTTGTGACATAATTGATCATGTATCATAATTCCATAAGCTAGCATGAGTAATCAAAATTCAAATATCATAAACATACATCAATACACAATATATATCAGCCCTATAGCATGCTCATACCACATATTAAACCAATTCACAACATATTCAAGCATATATCACACAATTAAATCATATGCACAACTAGTCACATATTTCATAAAAACCATATAATAAATGCATAAATTAAAATCCTATATATCTTAGGGAAGATCTCAAAACCCAACCTTTCATAAATAAAAGCATAAATTAAACTAAACTATAACATAAAGCATAACAAAATAAATAACAACCTAAGACTCTCCAATGGTGGCCTATAGCAGGCGGACAAGAGGGGAGAGGGATGAGAGATTTGGGTGTTGTTAACACAACATTGAGCAAGGAATGAAATGCCCCAAGGCCTCTATTTATAGCTGGTTTTAAGTCCCTCACCTTGTAATAAAAATATCCCTAAGGGTAGGAGAGCAAAATGAGAAGTCTTCTCTTGGAAGCCATTAAGTTTGTGAAGCTTAAATGTCACAGTATGGGTATTTCAGTCATTTTTGGGTTTGGGGATGAGATTTTAAGCAGCTTGAAATTAGCTCATGTTGTCAGGCATAAAATTACCTTCAAAATGACTATTAATTCGTCGAATTCTGATTTACGGTTTAAAAAATACGAATGTTTTAGTGAATAAAAAGTTTAGGCTCAAAACTCGACTCAAGTGACAAATGACTTTCGAGAATAATTTTCAAGCTCGGATCATTTTCAAAAATCAAGAAATAATTCAAGAAGCGTTTTGAGTCCAATATCGACTATAAAACATTTTGTCGCTAAAAAGTTAAAAACGTAAAATGAATAGTAAAATCTCACGTACGAACGTACGATTTAAAATCTTGAACTAGGGTTTTGATAAAATTTTGTAAACCACTTATAAAATCATGACATAATTTAAGTAATGCAAAACTGGAGAGAAAACATTTCGCGAATGAAAACCGCTCGTAATTGCAATAGTAAATTAGGGTTTTTCGTAAACATTTTGAAACAAACGAAGTTCGGAATAGATTTTCAAACCAAGAATGATTTCAAAAGACTCGGCTCAAATCAAGGATTGATTTGATTGTAAACTTGGGTAGGTAAAGATATCTGAATCAAAAGCTCGATTTTGGATGAATAGTAATTTTAGTCGGTAAGTTCCCAAAGTACCCTTATTGCTCAAGAAAGGTTTCTGAGGTTTTAAAAACAAGTTTAAATGATTGGAAAACATGGATTATGAACCTCTAGGGTTCGAGTGACAAAATGGATAAGATAGGCTTGGTAAATGAATAGTAAAGTGGACAAAAGGTATAGAATTCCCCCCTTAAAGTCCTATAAATCACATACGAGCACGTTGATCACATAAGAATGCAATGCATGAAGTTTTGAAAACTTGGATCATGGTCTATAAACGCCCTTACCAATGCCCATAACTTAACAATTTCTGCCAGACACCAATACGGGCTGTTACACAAACCATACAATCAGACGAGGGCAGCGCGAACACTCAAACCTTCAGGTTCCCATTGCCCAACCAAACCTCCAGGTAGGTTTCGGGTTAGTCATATCAATCTTGTGGAGAGTGTGCACTGGGATCATAACCGGCGACCCCTATGGTCATCTTGGGTCCCCCTTACCCACACCTCCTGGGCCCCATTCAATTAATCATATCCTAACCCGCTACTAATAAGAAACATAATATACGTGAGGTGCATACTTTACCTTGACACGACCATGCTTTATGTACCTTACCGTGTCAAATCCTTTGCCTATTCCTTGCTCGTAGCTCCCGGCTCATATGAGGCACACGGTTTGAAGCGTGGTTTAGCATTACCAATTATAATAAATCAATCAAATCAAGCATACATAGGCTTGTACATTGCTCATCATACTTGGGAGTGTATTGCCATTCACAATTTATATATTTCGCACATATTTACATATACTAGAGGTCATAGTTTGCATACTTTGAAAATAGGGCACATTCGTAGGGTTTAACTATAACCTAACCTCACCTTATACCGATGAAGCCAAGAACCAACCACCCCGGAATCAAAACGGACCATGAAACGCCACCCCGAGTACACTTGAACAAACTGAAGACAGAAAGAAAGTCTTAGATTCAAAGATGAACTACATAGACGCATGGAATGCATAAGGATGCAAATGGATGCAATGCACTTCATAAACTTTCATGCTTAGGCATATCATTCCTAAACTTTCATACTTAGGCATATCGAAGCAATTAACATAATATTTAAAAAAAAAATTCAAGAATAAACACATAACATGTTAAATAAACTCATATCACATCATATTATAGCATATCATAAGCATTCATAAGTTTAAAATGCACAAGGAAGACAAACAATGCAAGAGAGCACGTAACACCTATAGGGTCATGCATTCAAGTCACGTTTACTCTCAATAAACAAGGTCATAAAATAAAATAAATAACCAAACACATCATAATACATCATATTTACAAGTTAGGTTCATAATTGGGGTGGGAAAAACACAAGAAGAATGATAAAAGAAGCATTAAGGAAGTCCCGAGCAAGATCATGCAAATCCGACAGTTTTTCCAAAAATGCGCAATCTGAACAAAACGAAGATATCTGAAGATTGAGAAGTCAAAATTTATTTTTTCCTATTGGGTATGAAATTATACAGGTAGATATTTCCAAAAATATATAGATCGAACCTTGGTTCAAAGCGGTCTAAAAATAGCGTAGGTGTGAAGTTGGACAAGTGCAGAATTCTGGCAAAGTGATGACACAATTTTGCGAAGGCCATATCTCATAAACCAGGATGAATTTGAGTTCAATCCAATTGTAATTTGTTATACACTCAAAAAGGTATGTTATATCAACATTTCAGGTCAATTTGAGGTGGTTAGCATAGGCCAATGTTCTACCAAGTAACGGGCGTTACCCAATTTTGTGCATGGAGGCAGTAATAGCCATTCACCCGTCCAGGCTCGTCTTCTTTGCGATTTCCAGCCCTGAAAACCTGAAGAAACATAACCAACACATAAGGACATGAAATGGTTTCAAAAACTCTCAAATGTCATGCACAAAGCTGATCCAAAACACCCCCTAAATGCAGCACAAACAAGGATCAAAGAAATGATGCAAATGCTTCTACATTCAAGCTAAAGAACATACATGGCATCTTATCACACACTCATCCACCAACAAATACAAGTTCATACAAGTGTAATGGAAGCTCAAGTGGTTATATAACAAGCTTTAAATCAAAAAATATCATGAAGAGATGCATATGATTCAAGATTATTACAAAATTCTTACCTTTCATTCTAATGTCTCAACACCATATCAAACCTTGACTAAAAACTAAAAATCATGGACAAAAACAACCATAAAAATATGGATATTACAAATATGGACTCACCTCTAGAAGATGTTGAAGATTGAAGGAGATAGCGCTGAAATTCTCCAAGGAACGAATAGTGTCGGGTAGGTTTTTCCCTTCCTTCTTGATCTCAGCATTTTTACCCTTTTCTTAGCTGATAAAATTAAATTATTCATAAGTTTTGGATAGGGTATTAAATGGTGAGAATGTGGCTTCAAGTTAGGGGTAATTTGGTCAAGAAATGAGAAAGTTATGGGCAAAACCGTCAAGAGTGGTCATCTAGGCGTGAGGAAAAGTTACGAGTTAAATTCGAGGTATCAAACGGTCTTGAAAAAAATGCAAGGCTTGTCCCATTGCACTCGAATCATCAAAACGAGCACAGAGGTGGTGACGGAATTTGAATCTGAATTCCCGAGCTCAAGTTATGGTCACCGGAACTTAAGACACTAAAACTAGTTAGGCCTTTAAGTTCCCAAAATCATAAAATGGTCTTCGACCAAAACAAACAAGTTGACAAAATAAAATAAACATGTAAATGAGTTCATAAAACATATAATTCACGTATGTCATGTAATCACGAAGTTCAGATAATAAACTCAGGCGATAGAAATAAATACACAAGTTAAGACGTAAATTAAACACTTAGGGACGTATACACTTAAACAAGAATTTCACTTATGAAATTAAATCAAAAGAAATACAAAGCATCGTAAAACTCTCCCGTGACGTCATACCTGGCTGAAAAGTTGAGGTGTCACATGTCACAAGAGTATTATATAGAACCCTGGATTGTGTTAATTGTTATTTCCTATGCATGTTTTCCTTTAATGAAGTAATCCAAAGTCTTTAGTTGTTTGTTAGTTTGTTTTAGTAGTTTAGATTAGTTAAAATTTGGTAGCTTAGTAACAACAATCTTTGATTTAGTCGGTCTTTAAATTAGAGAAAAATATTGAGTAGTGATTGATTTCCCTTCCCTATGGGCACGATCCTATTGTGCTATACGTGTTTAGTGTATGCTTGCACTATTAGGTTATGCTTGCACTATTAGGTTTTAACTTGAAGAAACCGCTCAATGAATTTTTGGCGCCGTTGCCGGGGAAAGCATTTTAAGTCAATATTACTTACATATTTAGATCTAGTGCTTTAGACTATCTGTCGTATGTTATTACAAATTTGAATTGAAGAATTCTTTTATTTGGTGCAGGTTTACGGTGAATGCGAAGATCTCAAAATTCGGAGTTGGTTCCATATGATTCGAAAATTGAGAAGATGCTGAGTACTATTAGAAGAAAGCGGAAGAACAACAAAGCAACATTAGTAGATGATAACAACAACAATAACCGCAATCGGAACAATGGAGGTGATCCACCAAGGGACGCTAATCCACCCCTTCCGGCATTGCGAGACTATACTTTGCCAGATGCGGGGACAATTCTGAATGCTTCTAATGTGACACCCTTAACGATAGAGCATCACATCCCCGCGCCATGTGTCCAATTCACATATAAAATTGATTTCCATACATGAAGTAGATACTAGGCGAAAGGATGACAATAGAAAAACAATCCTGGATAGCCAGAAACTAACCCTGTAACCAATCAAACAATACCAAAACATATATATATCCATATCATAATAATCATGAACAATATGTACATCAACTGTCGATGGCACACAGGCCTCAAAGTTTCATACAATATGAACAATAAGTTTCAAGTATACACTAATATGCACCAATACCAAAATGTAAGACCAATGCTAGGCTCGGACTAAGGACTCCAATTCCCGCCTAACATGCACCTGAAAAGACTAAAATTGGTGGGGCGTCAGTTTATGGAAGACTGAGTGAGGGGTTATATAAATATAAACGCACATACATGCAAGTAATAACCTCGGGTGAAGTTTTAAAATAATGACAATAACATAAGTCAAGGAAAGATTGACTTTGCCCGAGATTAGAACTATCAAATTTATCAATTTATTAATTTACAATCAATCAATCCGTGACCCGACAAGTTGTGTAATTTCTCCAACCAAACACCCGGTAGTGAATGACACCAATTGTTTCATTTCAATATGTAAGTGAACATGTGATTCATTACTGTGCACAATTAACAATTTCATGAAACCTTTTTCTCCCTGGTGATAATCGGGTTTACAAGACCCAATTATCCAATCATGGTGTACGTCGGGAATATGACTCCCATGTACGAGATTTCTTCCTTCACCAAATCTCCTGGTGAATTCAGGGTTCATCCTATTTGGAGAGAGTAGCATAGAGTTACCCGTCAGTCCTTGCTTTCTCGGTTGTCTCACACACTAACTCTCGGCCCTATAGTGCTATACAGAGTTTACTCGCCAAATCATAAACATGAACGATGTTTTAGAAATATCATTTTCAATACTTGACATTTTTGGAAAGATAATAGGTATAATATACATTTTGGCCGAAAATTTCACTTAAGGGTTGTATCTGTTCTATATATCTAGGACTAAACCTCACCTGTATAAACCTCACCTGTATAGACAATAATTGAGAATACAGCTTACGTAGCCTGCTCTTCGTCAACTGGAAGCTCGTCTGTCAAGAAAGACACGCATACATGAGACTAGACTCAATGTACCAATTATGATGAACCGCAATATGCAACGCGACATCATGAAATTATGAATATACCATGTTCAAGTGATCATAATATCATGAAATGTGCAAGCATAAATGATTCATTTGAATTTCCTGCAAGAAAATACCTAATTTGGGTAGAAACGTCAAAACTCGACAAAAAATGAGACAAGGTTATCACATACTTTTTTTACATGAAATGTGTTATATAAACTCAATTTGGGGTCAATTAGGCTAAAGATGCAAAATGTGAAAAATCAATTTTTTTACAAAAGGTTTTCTTCTGTCAAGGCCGCGGGAACGGCCCTCCCAATTCCTCTCGAACTCTGCTATATATTATGAGATTGTTATGTTACCTTGATTTAAATCTGTGAATTCCTAAAGTCTCCTAGTGCGAGTTGAGAGAGAGACGAGCTTATTCTGGAATTTTCAAACAAATACCTCCCAATTAACTTCTTCACCAGCGGCCTCCAATACTATCTGTCTACTCTCCCACCAAGAGTATACTTCACCCTGTATTAAAGTAAGGGTGCAACAAGCTCTCTCTGTAGAGTCACAAGGTATAAGCTGTCAAACTCTCTCAACCTCCTTTAGCCACATCTCTGCCTGAATAGCATGTTCCTCCAGCTTCTCCTGCGGAGATAGGAGCCTTTGGCTATACAGGTGGTGCAGGTGGAGCTGGAGGAACATGCTCTCTAACTCGCTGATCAATAAGTCCAACAACCGCATTCATGAAATCTTGCGGCTGAGTTGGAGGAGGTGGATGAGGAGGTGTGCGATCACGGTGATGATGATGACGACAGTGATGGCGTTGATGACCCGAAGAACACTCACATCGAGGCATCCTGTAATTTGAAATACTAAAAATGCGTGTCTAGTCAATATATATTCATATATGCAATTAAGTTTCATAAATAAATAAATGAAGCACATAATTCACAAAAATATCAATTTATAATGCAAGACTCTCAATTAAGCAATTAAATTCCTATGTCTTGCGACCTAGACTCACAGGACACGACACTAGAACCGTGGTTTTGCAATCGGGCTCTGATACCACCTAAAGATGTAAGACCCTTAATGATAGAGCATTATATTCCCGCACCACGTGTCCAATTCACATATGAAATTGATTTTCATACATGAACTAGACACTAGGCGAATGAATGACAATAGAAAAACAATCCTGGCTAGGCGGAAACTAACTTTGTAACCAATCAAACAATACCAAAACATGTATATATCTATATCATAATCATCATGAACAATATGTACATCAACTGTCGCTGGCACACAGGCCTCAAAATTTCATACAATATGTACAATAAGTTTCAAGCATACACTAATATGCATCAATACCAAAATGTAAGACCAATGCTAGACTCGGACTAAGGACTCCAGTTCTCGCCTAGCATGCACCTGAAAATACTGAAATTAGTGTGGCGTAAGTCTATGGAAGACTGAGTAAGGGGTTATATAAATATAAGTGCACATACATGCAGGTTATAACCTCGGATGAAGTTTTAAAATAATGACGATAACATAAGTTCAAGAAAAGAGTGACTTTCCCCGATAGTACAACTATCAAATTTATAAATTTATTAAATTACAATCAATCAATCCAGGGCCCGGTGAGTAGGCTAATGCTTCAACCAAACACCTAGTACTGAATGACACCAATTGTTTTATTTCAATATGTAAGTGATCATGCAATTCATTACTGCGCACAATTAGCAATTTCATGAAACCTTTTTCCCCGGGTGATAATCAGGTTTGCAAGACCTAATTATCCAATCAAGATGTACGTCGGGAATATGACTCCCGCGTATGGGATTTCTTCCTTCACCAAACCACCTGGTGAATTCAGGATTCATCCCATTTGGTGAGAGTAGTAAATGAGTTGCCCGACAACCCTTACTTTCGCGGTTGGCTCACACACTAACTCTCGGGCCTATAGTGCTATATAGAGTTTACTCGCCAAATCATGAACTTGAACGATGTTTTGGAAAGATCATTTGAAATAGTTGACATTTTTTAAAGATAATAGGAATAATATACATTTTGGCAAAAAAAGTCACTTAAAGGTTGTATCGGTTCTACATATCTAGGACTAAATCTCACCTGTGTAGATAATAATTGAGAATACAACTCAAGAACCTGCTCCTCGTCAACTGGAAGCTTGTCGGTGCAAGAAAGACAAGCATACGTAGGACTATACTCAATGTGCCAATTATGACGAATGACAATATGCAATGTGACATCATGAAATTATGAATATACCATGCTCAAGTGATCATAATATCATGAAACGTGCAAGCATAATTGATTCATTTGAATTTCATGCAAGAAAATAACTAATTTGGGCATAAACGTTAAAACTCGATAAAAAATGAGACATTCCCGGAATGGGTTATCACAAACTTGTTTTTATATGAAATATATCATATAGACTCGATTTAGGGTCAATTAGGCTAAAGGTGCGAAATGTGAAAAATTAATTATTATATAGAAGGTTTTCTTCTGTCACTGCCACGGGAATGGCCCTTTCGGGCTTTAGTTAAAGGCCATTCCCATAGTGCGTGACTGCCACTCTCGAATGCGAAAGACCCTTCCCATTTTGTAAAGAGACGGGAACGGCCGTTCCCATTCTGTAGAATGTGCAGATGCAGAACAGAAGCATGGAGGTTCGCGGTAATCATTTCAAACAACAACAACAACTTATACATCACTTCCAAATGCATCAAAATCACCCCCAGCCATGCACTTAAGCTTAAGATATCATTGAAATCAATAAAAATTCATCAAACATGCTTTGATCATCATTTTTCGCACTCACGCTTGAACATGATTATAACACCAAATAATTCAAGATTCAATCATGGAATTCAATTCCCTAGCTCATGATCATACTTCTAACAACTAATCATCAATTATTTTAATGAATTCATAACCCTAATTTCACTCATACTTTCAAGAGTCCACACACACAAAAGCTTATATACCTTCTTGAATGAATAGAAAGGATTAAGATGATTAGATGGTGATTTTTTGATGTTTCCTAGTGGATTACACTTGATTCTAGCTTGGAGATGCAAACTTTTCTTTTCTTGGTGTTTCTTGATTTTCAACCGAGAGAGAGAAACAATTGTATATTTGAAATGTTTGAATGAAAAGGGAAATGTTACAACCTTCTGCATAAATGTAATGGATATATGCCAAATTGCAATCAAGTCCCTCAACCTATAATATTATACTCAAGTTCACACTTAGGAAAATATGATCAATCAAGTCCATGCAATTAGGTCCTCGAAATTATAAAAATGGTCAATTATGACAATCGAGCAATCAAGTCACGTTCAATCATTTATTTCAAATGTTGATCAAATATAAATGTTCCTAAAACTTCACAAGTTTCAAATAATTCACGTAATTATAATTAAATCTAATGTATCAAAATTTTATAATTTTACCAAGTATTTGATTAGATTGATTAATTATCAATTCTCTCAAACGCACACATGCCGCGTTCACCTGAAATTTTGAATTTGCAGTGATAGAAATGCCACGGAGTAGTTTGGATGCAGATAGAGATCATAACACAGAAATAACTATTAAACTCCCGAATAGTGTAGATAATATACCACCTAACCAAATATCCTTTCAGGAGTATTCTTGGTTTCATGATTTAGAAAAATCGGGGCGTTATATCTAAACCCCCCCATTGGTGCAAATAACTTTGAGATCAAACCAGCTATAATCAATTTGCTTCAAAATAATGCTTTTTCAGGTTTAGTGCTGGAGGATCCAATAGCTCATGGGATGCAATCCGAGTTAGGCTATTCCCTTTTACATTGAGGGATAGAGCTAGAACATGGTTGGATAAGATACCACGTGACACTTTCCGATCTTGGGAAGTGCTTTCTCAAGCATTCTTAGCAAAATTTTTCCCTTCAAGCAAAACCATGACGTACAGGAATAATTCGCAAAGCTTTCGACAATTAGATGGGGAATCTTTCTATAAAGCTTGGGGGAGATTTAAGGATTTGCAGAAGAATTTCCCACATCATGGTACTCTAGGATGGCTAATGATTCAACAGAAGTGGCGATGGACTCCACAGCTGGTGGGGCATTCATATCCAAGTCTGAAGTGGTTGCTAACTAGCTGGTATATAACATGGCATAGAATGATAGTTTTACCACAATAGGGCTTTACCTCAATCTTCATCAAAAAGAGCGCCAGGAATGATCAAAGTAGATGAGTATACAACTCTAAGTGCAAAGTTTAAGGCACTAAGTAAGAAACTGGACTAGCTTATCGTCAATACAGTTGGGACTCAACCCCAACCAGTATAGTTAACTTGTGAAATTTATGGTGGTCCACATCCTTTTAATACTTGTCCTCAAACTGTTGTAGGTGAGCAGGTACCGTAGCAAGCGAGCTACGTGGATCATACCAAGGTAGGCATTGATCCATATTCAAATACTTACAATCCTAGCTGGGCAAAGCATCCTAGTCTTTCTTGGACCAACAACCAAGGAGGTCAGCAACCTCCTCCATCGAGACAACAATATCAGCAGAGGCCTCAGTACCAACAAAGGCAACAGGCTCCATTTCATCCCCCACTACCTCAACAGAAGCAAGGATAGGAATCAACTCTTGACAAATTCATCTCTGTATCTACAGTTAGATATCAGAAACTGGAATCTCAAGTTGAATAGGTGGTGACTCAAAATAAGAATTTGGAAGCTCAGAATGGACAGATAGCTCAACCTTTGAATATGAGAGGACAGGGAATGTTATTGAGTCAGACTGAGAACAATCCACGAGAGCATTGTAAGACTATGACATTGAGAAGTGGAACGCAATATGATGGTCCAAAAATGCCTACAGATTCTGATGTAGGTAAGAATGATGGTG
>JBBMKE010236582.1:0-14459 GCA_037834125.1 Lippia alba | reverse complement strand
ACTGGGTGATCCTTCTTAAGGACATAATCACATAAGCAAGTCTCAACAGAGGCAAAGTCGACACTCCCACTGTCTGTTGGCCTTATTGACTTGTAGAGGTTTCTAATCCTCGCCTATGGAGTTAAGAACTTATTTCATGTGTCCTTCCCATAAGGACAAAGTTCTTAATAGCCTCATCATATTAGGGGAGTTCTAAACATGCGCACGTGGAAACAATGAAAACGCGTAATGGCATATAAGAAGTGTTCGCTTATGATTATAATCATTCATATATTATTCAAAGATTGTCTGTGATAAAGAGAATGTCCCAAAGCATACTAGCTTTCTAGGGAACTATTCCCAACACTTTCTAAAATCTTCCTCTTAGCCACTTCTTTCACAAACTCCTTGCTAACATAGTTTTTCATGTTGATGGATAGAAACAACACATGTCTGATGAAGTCCATCGATGGTCGATCTACTAACAAGATCTCTTTGTTGAACCACCCCATCAATGACCTGAGGGTCTCTCTAGGTCCTTATATTAAGTTGTATAGCATGATCGCGTCGGGGGCTGAAGCCTTCATAGAGTTGAAATGGCTGAAGAAGCCATCCGTCAAGTCTTCGTACCCTCGGATTGAATGCAGAGGCAGCTTTTTGTACCACTCTTGGGTCATTCCTTTGAGGAAAGTAACAAAAACCTTGGCCCAATAGTGCAGCGGATGCTCGTAAAGGTACATCAGTGTACGAAGTGATTCAAATGCTTAGCAGGGTCGGTTGTGCCATCGTACCTATGGACTGATATGGGGATTTTGCCATTCCCCACTCGAGTCATCAACACTTCCTCAGTTAATGGCAAAGTGTCCGCTAGCGGCTGATATTCTCCTCTGAGCCTGTCAAATTGGCCATAATCCTCAGGGTGCTCTCTCCGTAATCGTGGGAGCGGTTGTCTTGGTTCGCGAGCGTCTGTGGCCCTGGACCCCTCACCCCCCAAGTGGGGAACCTAGAACCGTGCATGGGAGAGCTGTTGTACCATGTTTTGAAGGTCCTCCAATTGGTTCTGCACATTGATAAGTTGGGGGTTCTCTTCATTCCTCAGATTCACTCTTCGTGACACCCTCGATTGGACTTCTTCCTCATCTCCTCTCCTTTTCTCCCGTGGCTCAACCATGTTTGGCTGCAGATTTGGGGGTTGTGTATCCACTCTCGGCTGCGCTTCCTTTCCCAGCGCTGGAGGAGGTGCTGGCGGTTGGGTTAGCAAAGCGTTCTTGGCAGCTTCGAGAGGGTGCGCTTGAAATCCCCCCAAGGACGGCGCCCCAGCAGCCCCTGCTCCCGTCAGGAAGTATGTGGTGGTAAAATGCTTCCAGGCATTCTGAGTGGCTTGGGCTTCACACTGAGCATATATAGCCATGAGTTGCTGGCTTGTCATTTGAGGCATTTCTACCCCTTGGATCTCTCGGGGTAGAGTCATCGGTAGGTGCAGGTTTCCCACATGATAGGACTGGACGGTCGGTAGCATGTTTGGCATCATACCAAGCATTATCCCTTGGGCATACCCCTGCATCATTCCTGGTTGCATGAGGGTAAAGCCTTGAGATGGCATCACCATGGTGGTGTAGGCCCTCATGTTGGTGATTCCGGCAGTGTTGGTTGTGACAACTGTGCTCGAAAAGGCAGGGGAAGCAACGATCGCACTAGGTCCACCTCCTTCGAATCCCGCAACGGGAAGAACACCTGGAGTGGTGGTATTAGGGGGTTTCCCAGATTTGCTGGCGGAGTAACGCCTCCGGCCACCGTGGTGCCTGCAGTGGTGGCTCCTCCTTCGAGGCTCTCCTCATTGAGAGGTGGGAGAGTCCCTAGGTTGTCGGCTGTGCCTGATCTTGTAGTCAGCATTTTGAAGTTGGTAGTGAACTCGAAAGCTAAGGAGAATCAAACTGAACTGGAAATGAAGAGAGAGAAGGTGGGTATTACTATTCAACTAGCTCAATTGAAAGAAGGCCGAAAAAATGGTGGTTTCTCACAGACGGCGCCTAAAATGATGGTGTTGGAATTGGATAAGAGGAATCAAACACCAAACATCATATATTTGTTTGAGGGGAAGACCATCATAGGTGTATTAGAGCCTCAGGAACTGGGTTCCCAATAGAGCATGGATTTTGCCAGCTAGGGTAACACCCCAAAAAGATAAAGGATGAAGCTGTGAGAGCTTGAAAATGTGCAGCAAGGGAGTTTTCCAATTCGGTGTATGTATTTCTTGTGAGTGAAGAAAGCGTTAGTAAAGTATGTGGGAATTCCTCTATTTATAGGTTAAGGATGAGGGGCATTTGGTAATATTACTCATGTAGTCCTGAAAAAGCGTTGTCCTAGACACGTGACGAGGTGTGGGAGCATGAAAATGACATGTGTGTGTCATACCCACCTTTTAGACGGTCATGCACAGTTGTTGTGTCAGCGACAGTTAAGGGATTATCTTTTCGAGCGGCAAAGCACGAGGATAGACCTCTCTTATGGGAAAGTGGATAGATTGAACCGACGAGCGTCTAAGGCCCGAGGGTTGATCCTTTCGAGGGTGAGCCCCCGCATAGGGTGGTCACTTTAGAGAGGACGACGTCGAAGGTTAGCGCTAGATCCCTTTCACGAGCCCCATCTCCTCGAGCGTTAGGCCTAGATGCGCTTTGGCTCCCAAGAGCATCCTTTAAGATTACAACACGTGGACGGCCGAGATGCGAGCGTATTTTGAGTCCATTAAGTTAATATGTAATTATTTAGAATATAGGGGATAATAAATTAAAAAACTAAATTATTTTACTCTTAATCTAAATATCTAGAGTAAAGATATTGTGTATATCTATTTATATATACAGTAAAGATTTTTTTAATCTTTTGTAATTTAGAAAATTATATATATATATATATAGGCCTTATGTGGCTCTAATATGGACAATAAATTATCTACGTGGACTTAGTATGATATATAATATGACACGTGTTAATAATATGTGATTTTGAGCGTATATCATTTTCTAGTTAAAATTGTCCCAAAAATATAACTTATTTGAGTTATAGGTCCGGTTTTGTTGGGGAAAAAAAATATGTCCCAAAAATAAGCTGGGAGGTAGTTGATGCCCCAATTTTGCATTTTTTCCTTTGGTTCACTATGTGTTCAAATATTCTTACAAAGTATGAAATCAATCTTAGGTAACTCACTTTGATTCAGTTAATACCCTCACATTTAAAATAATGTACACTACACGTGTGTATGTTGGAGAGTTTGCCACGAAGTGGATTTTGCGAGTTTTAGGTGGATTTTCCTACGGGTCACATCTATTCGGGTTAAATAGGGCATGAAATTGCAAACTTTTACAATTATGGGCTAATTTTTTTACTGGAAAAATATTTTGTACCATAATTGCGAATTAAGATAAGTTGGTATACCAAAAATACAATTTCTCTAAGCCAACGTCCTCGGGCAAGAACATAAAGAGTTTTTTTTCTTATGACAAAACTAATAAACCCCTTATGTTTCTCAGTCTAACAAAAATAAAATTAGTTTCCAAGCCTATACCCCAACACTAATTTTATTTTCTCCTTTTTGGGTTACAAAGCGAGTTTATCGGGTCCGGATGCAATTTGAATCCACCACAAAATTCAAGACCAAAAATAACAAATCTTCCCTTTTAACTTGAATTCTCTTCACCAAAAAATCAACACTATGTTTTACACACAACCCTCATAGGGCACTACTTAGTACTACACATTCCAAGCAAGTTTGGACAATGAGCTAGATTATCAAAAAGAAAAAGAAAAATTAAAAGGAAAAAAAAAAAAAAGAAGAGCAAAAGATTGAGAAAAGAAATGAAGAATATGAAAAGAAAATTCGAGGTGTGTTGAGAAAAAGAAAGAAAAAGTTTGGGGAGAAAGGAAAGATGTTGTTGTGAAAGAGAAGTTTCGAAAGAAGTAGAGTTTATGAGATGTAAGTTCGGTGTTTAACCACTTGCCCAAATATGTCAATATCCTAACCCGAGCCCATATTACAAAACCAATTAAAGATCTAAAGATTCTAAGTCATGATCTCACTAAACTAGTGGAGTTGGGCATGAAAATGGTTTCTCTAATGAGTAATTTAATGCTTAGGAGGAGTTCATAAAATAATCCGGATGATTTCCATGCATCTTTTCATTCGAGTCACATGTTGTCACAAGGATATATCCTCATTACTTTGTTTTATTTGCTTTGTACGTGTGAGCAATTCTTCAATAGGCTGATTCGATTTTTGCATTGATTTGAGGAGAATCTTGGTGCATATGTTGAAATTGGATTGACTTTGATTTATGAATTTCATATTAATCGAGGCAAGCAATAGTATAAATGTGGGGGTATTTGTTGAGCATAAGTTTTTAAATATTTTTAGTGTATATTTTGCACCATTTTATGCTATTTTTGTGTCTTGGTAATATCGTTCGTTTTCAGGTATTTTTCACCCTGAAGTCATAATATATGAAAATTAGCGATATTGAGTATAAAGGAGAGGTATTACAGCACAAAACAGACAGAGGAACGGTCCACGATCACAGCCATTACTTTTCAGGTGTGATTCTATCACGCCTGCGGAGAAAAGAAGCCCAGGCCTGCGATGAAGACCCGCATCGCGGCCGCGACGCGTTCCGTTCCCAGAACTCCAAGACTCTTACCCTATCGCGCCAACAATCGAAACATAGGAAAAATCATCGCGCCTGCCATGAGGTATAGTCGGGCATATAAGTTTCTACCTTGACCTAATTTTGAGGGGGCGATCATTATTCTCATTCTTACGAGACGCGCAGCTGCAAAGGGAGGAACTAGGGTTTCGATTTTAGAGTTCCTGAAGGTTGACGAAGGCTGTGAAGATGGAGATGTTCGAGCATGATTGAGGAGATACAACCATGAGCCACGAATTTCGCCTATGAACTCATAAGTTTTTCTTTAGAACAATTTCAGTTTTATCTCCAGTTTATTATTCATGTTTTCATGAATTAATTCTTGAAACCTTGTTTCTGAATTTAATGGAATTGTTAGTGATTTACTGCTTTATAATTCCGTGGATTATGTTCAGTTAATTGTTCTTAGCCAAGGAAATATTATTGTGCAGATGATGTGTTTGACGAAATGCTCGTATGAATTCATCCTTTTTCATGTGATAAAATTATGAATTGAATTGACATGTTGAAGCTCGTACACCTTGACATGATTTGAGAACTTGCTTTCTAATCGAAAGATTGTTAGTGAATTTGGATTATTAATTCTTAAACACTTAGAATTAAAGAGATGAAGAGATTCGGTCTTTTTCTAAGCAATTGGTAATTAAACGATGTATGACAAGCCGCTGTTGTTTGATTACACTAATCTTATTCTTATGGTTTAAACTATTTTTGGATGTTCGAAAACACTTCGTATGCTTGACTTGAGAGAAGCTGGCATAATTATTTGTGATTAGAATTGTGAAAACTAGAGATTTGTTTTAGCATGGATTCGAGCACTGAACTGTATTATTATTATTATTATTATTATTATTATTATTATTATTTCCCTGGCCACTTGTTTATTTGATGTTTTAGTAATTAATTTGAGTCGAGTCAGTCTTAGTGGTTAGTAGTAGTCAGTCAACCCTCCGTCTATGTCTTGGCCTATCAATTGGAGAATGTATTGAGTGATTGATTGGTTTTCCTTTCTTGTATGTCTGACACCTTATATGCCACATCTGACAAGAGCATGCAAGCATATGAGGTTTAAATAAGACTCCAAACACCGACCTCTCCTCCACAACTCCCGTGAAATATAAAGATTAAAGATCTATGTTCTAGATCAAGAATATAATGAAGAAAGAAACAGTGCAGCTCTTAATAAAGTTAGGGGTTTTTTTTTTAATGCTGGAAGAATATATTGTTATGGGATATTTTATTGAGATAATACTTTATTTCTAAATTCTAATTATTGAAGTGGGCTGATTAAAGTGGGTTTTTTTTTTGGTAAATAGCATTTCTTCTAATTATTGGACATGCCTGATGAGTTAATGCACAACTATTGCTTCTTATTTTTTATTACAGTAGGTCAATTCAGGTCAACCTGAGTTGGACCCAAACCCGATCTGATTTTTACTATTCCTTTTGGGTTGTTATTGGGTCCGACCCGATCCAACTGAATCCGAAAATTCCCAATTGTAACCTGATATTTTATTGGATGGGTTGGGTTGTCGTGTCGGGTCCGAAATTGACACTCCTAAATATGTTCTAAACTTTGAGAAACGTGTTTATTGGATTGTCCATCATAATTTTCCGTATAATCTATACTATTATATTAAGCGGGTAAATAAAAAATGTCTTGTTGCCTTGCATTCTTTCATTTTCTGCCCCTGATTTTAAAATATTTTTTTCTCTTGATATCTTTTCTTTTATGTCCCTGACTTTTAAAATTGTTTTTTTTAATTTATTTACATATTATCTCTTACTATATTTTTCTCTCTTTCTTTTCGTTTAATTTTTTTATTTTTCTTTTAATTTATTTATGTATTACCTCTTAACACCGATTTTCTTTGGCAAAAATTTTTTATATTCTTTTATCTTTCTTCATATTTTTAATATTTTATTATTATTTTGATTGACAGGATTCTGATTTTATATTTATATTTTTAATTTATTTTTATCTATATTATTATATTAAACATCAGACTTGTTCAATAATTATTTGATTATTCTTAATATAAAAGGTTTAATTTTAATAAATTTTAATAATAATTTTTTTCGTACACACCCATCGAACGTGCTTGATTTCTGGTATATGTTATGTGTGTAAAACTTAGAGCTATATGTACCAAAAATCTTGCGGTTTTCAAATTGACGGAAAAAACCCTTGGTTT
Source organism: Lippia alba (assembly GCA_037834125.1). Lineage (NCBI taxonomy): Eukaryota > Viridiplantae > Streptophyta > Magnoliopsida > Lamiales > Verbenaceae > Lippia > Lippia alba. The sequence goes on along the minus strand of JBBMKE010236582.1, from coordinate 7,588 downwards.
TGGAAAATCATGTATAAAACCTCATTAGTTTAAATTTATGCTCACCGCCACCTGATATCAAGCTGACATGATACAATCTAGTATCGATAGAGACAGTTAAATCCTCTCGGACTATAATATTCCGGCGAGACCGGCCGGTCGGTGAAAATGGAGGTGAAGAAAGATTTGGAAAATTAAGTTAAAGGAATTGATAAATTGATTGTTCATACGCAACTAAGGCAAAGCCTTACAATAAATAATAAAACTACTCCAAAAACCTCAAGGACTCTAAGAAAGGAAAGTAAATAATATCCTCAACAAATCATATAACTTAGCTACTGCATAAAATAAAGGTATGAAGCAACTGCCTAATATCTACGATAATTCTTGTGCCACCCCGGAACTTTCAACACTCTGGCACTCCTTCGAACACTCTTTTGAACCATTACCGGTGTCACCTGCTCATCATGTTCATCTTGCACATCTTCATGCATCCTTCCACCTGCAACATTCATTCCCGCCATATCACTCTCCCCGCATTCAAAAGACACCTTGTCCTCAAGGTGTAAAAAAGGAAAATGGCGCTGCAACGAAACCACCAGCTCCGACGTTGCATCATCAAACATGCCATCCGACCAAGACACCAAGCACTGCTTCTCACGCACACCCCCGAGCAACACTTCGCGCTCTGTTTGAACCTGCACCGGTTGAGAAAGTGTTCGACCATCAAGTAAGTCCGCTGGAAGAGATAAAGGGCTCACTCTAGGCTGCTCACCCCTAAACTTGCGAAGAAGGGATACATGAAATACGGGATGAACCCTTCGATGACTAAGGTAACTTCAACTTATAAGCCATAGCCCCAATTTTCTATAATACTTCAAAAGGCCCATAATAGCGTTTAACTAGCTTCTGAGAAGACTGCCAGATAATTGAGTGTTGCCGGTACGGCTGCAACCGCAGTAAAACAAACTTCCCCACTTTAAATGACAATTCCCTCCGTTTATGATCAGCCATCATTTTCATCCTCACTTGGGCCTCTCGCAAATTATGCTTCAACCGATGCAAAACAGTCTCACGCTCACCCAAGAGCTCATCAACAGCAGCCACATTACTTTCACCCTGATGATACGAAATTAATTCCGGTGGTGGACGACCATAGACCGCTTGAAACGAACTCATCTTAATTTCGGAATGGAAACTCGTGTTTAAGGAGTACTCCACCCACGATAATAACACTGTCCAACGATGTGGCTAGGCATGGCAAAAAGCACGTAAATACTGCTCCAACATTCTATTCATCACCTTCGTTTGCCCATCAGTCTAAGGTTAAATTCAATGCCGTACCACTCAACTTATGCAGCTCCTTCCAAAACTTACTAGTAAAGATGGGATTTTTATCCGACACAATGGACGAGGGAATCCTGTGCAATTTAACCAACAATTCAGCAAAAAGATAAGTTGTTCTGTGACCATCAAACCTAGTCAGTAACGCGCCAAAATGGGCGTATTTTGACAAATGATCCACCACAACCAAGGTGACCGGATAACCTCGGGATGGCGGTAATCCCGTGATGAAGTCCATACTAACGTCCTCCCAAATACGCTCTGGCACTGGTAAGGGTTGCAATAACCCCACAGAAGGTGTAGTGGAAAATTTAGTAGCCTGACAAGTAATACACCCCGCAACATAGCGACGAACGTCAACTCTCATGTTCGGCCAAAAGAAAGTGGCGGCGAGACGCTGGAACGTGCGATGACCCCCATATGACAAACTGAATTAGAATCATGATATTTCTTGATCAATTGAAAATGCAAATTCGAGCTTTTCCCCACACACAAACGGTTATTATAGAAAACTTACCTATCTGAAATCGAAAATAGGGCTTCCAACAACCCACGGCGATGATCGTCATGGTACTTCAATAAATCCAGTTCCACCCATTCTCAGCACAAATAAGCTGTACTATGTCATATTAAGGCCGAGACACCAAACTCATAAATTGCCCTAAGTCCGATATCTCTTTTTTCCGGGACAAGGCATCAGCAATCACATTTGTTGCCCCAGCTTGTACTCAATCCTGAATCGAAATTCCAGTAATTTACAAACATAGAACTGTTGATCAGGAATTTGAATTACTTGCTGCAGTAATTCTCTTAAACTTCTTTGGTCCGTTTGAATAAGGAACTCACGGCCAAGGAGATACTGTCGCCATTTTTGAACGGCCTCGACAATGGCATACAACTCTTTATGGTACGTTGAAGCCATTAACCGTCACGGTCCCAGTTTCTTACTGAAGTATGCTACCGGCTGTCAAACTGTCAGCACAGCCCCGATGCTCGTGGCGGACGCGTCGGTATCTATGACGAATAGAGCATTAAAATCCAAAAGTTGGAGTACTGGAGCCGAAGTCATCGCCTTCTTAAGTGAATGAAAAGCTTCCTCAGTCGTTGCATTCCAATGGAAACTATCCTTCTTTAATAAATCAGTAAGGGGTGCCGCCATATGGGAATATTATCGGATAAATCGACGGTAATATCCGGTGAGGCCCAGAAACTCCCTAAGTTGTTTGAGATTTTCTGAACTCGGCCAATCCACCATGGATGATATTTTGGTAGGGTCAACCTTCAAAAAACCCTTAGAAATCACATGCCCCAAGTAGTCGATCGATGATTGGGAGAACGAACATTAACTCAGCTTCATAAAAAACTCATTAGAACTCAACAACTATAGCACAATGCTAAGATGATAAGAATGAGCAAGTAAGGAAGGGCTATATACCAAAATATCATTGAAAAACACGATTACGAACTTACACAAATGGGCGGCAAAAAACCTATTCATGCAAGCTTGAAAGGTTGATGGTGCATTCGTTAGGCCGAAAGGCATGACCCTGAACTCATAATGCCCTTCATGTGTTCGGAAAGCTGTTTTGTAAATATCCCTATCACGCATCCGAATTTGGTGATACCCAGATCGCAAATCCAGTTTCATAAAGAAACGGGCCGCCCCTAGTTCATCGAATAACTCATTGGCTGTTGGAATTGGAAAATGATCGGGCACGGTTATGTTAATGAGGGCTCAGTAATCAACACAAAAATGATACATGTTGTCCTTCTTTTTTACTAAAAGAACCGGCAAAGAAAAGGGACTCTGACTCGGTTGAATGATAACCTGGTCCAACATTTCTCGCACCAATCTTTCAATTTCATTCTTTTAAAATTGAGGATAGTGGTAAGGGCGCACATTAACTGGCGACGTGCCCGACAACAATCTAATATGATGGTCACTCCAATGGGGTGGTGGATTCCGACAGGGGCCTAGAAAACCGAACTGTAACACTGCAATACTTGTCGGATTTCAGGCAGTAAATCCGGTGAAAATTCTATTGTGCAAGTGGCACTTTCAGCCTCTGGAGCCATGACCATAAGCTTGTAACAGGCCTTGATCTCATCAGCCGCTTTAAGGGTCGTGAAGTGATGCAGAGAATTTCTTGCGGTGATAAATTGCCCCCACGCAACTCAATCGTGGTCTCACTATGTTTAAAATCCATTGTCAATGCAGCATAATCATGGGTCACTCTTCCTAACTGCTGCAACCATTGAACTCCAAGAACTATGTCAGGACCATGTATAGGTAAAATAAAGAGATCCACGGAGAAAGTATGTCCTTGCAACAACAGAGATACATCCTTACAATGTTCTTTGCACAACATCGTGGCTCCATTTCCCATGACAACCCTAAATGGATTAACCTACTCTAAGGGAAGCGTGAGTTTCTCAACCATATGGGGGTGGATGAAGTTGTGTGTGCTTTCTCCATCAAGCAGCACACCACGATCCTCTTACCGACCATGTCGGATATGCGCAGCGAACGGGGGGCTAGTCCACCGACTAAACTATGCAATGTTGACACATCAGCCATCAACAAAACGTCATTAGGTTCGGACTCTTGTGGAGAGTCGTCATCATCATCATCTCCCATCAATATTAAGAACCGATCACAACGGTGACCCCTCTCCCACTTCTTGCACAGTTGTAATATAGCCCTTATTTGTCACAGGTCACATGTTCTTCTCGAGTGAGGCGGCGAATGGGTGGATTATTAGATGGTTTTGGCAGAGTCCCGGTTGAGTAGCCACACTAGGCACATAGGAAGTTGAATTTTGTTGCACCCCAGGTGGTGCGCTTAATGTATAAGCTGGCTTGGAAGTGAAACCCTTATTGCCCCCAGGACGGGCAGACATCGAAGAGGACCAAGTAACATGTTTGGCTTCCAATTCTCTCGCAAGAGCAAAAGACGTAGAATGTGTATCGGGTTTTGCTAACAAAATCTCGTGGCGTAGATGTAGTTTCAGCCCGGCGTGGAATAGAGACTGCAAATTTGGTTTAGAAACACCCGTGACATTCACCAGAACTTTCTCAAACGCCCCTTGATATTCCAATACAGAGCCGGTTTGCTGCACTTTCGCTAATAGTCCAAATTAATCGACGAAATTCAGTGGATCAAAGTGTAGTTTAAAATTAGCAACGAAATTCGGCTAAGAATCCAAAAGATTATTCCGCTGGCGCCAACGGAACCAATCAAGAACGGGACCCTCCAGCATAAGCCCCACAGTGGGTAAACAAGAATTGTTGGACACTCCATAGAAGTTGAAATATTCCTAAGCCTGAATCAGCCAGCGAGCGGATCCGTGCCATCACACTTAGGCATGCCGAGGAGAAGCTTTGCCATTGGTTGGGGAGTTGACAGGTTGGGACGTCCCCATGGTTTGAGGTGGAAGTGGATATTGTGTCCATCGGTTGCTTGTCAAGACGTTGAATCACCAGAGCAAGATCCTATTGGATTTTTTGGATAGAAAGGTTGAGTTGCTGGAATGTGGTTTGCATTACTGCATTTTGGGATCCCAATTAACCATCAATCTGTCGTTGGAAATCCTGGAAGCGCGCTTCGCTCACCGGAGTAGAAACGGACGGAGACGGTGGATCAGACATCGTTGAACTCGATGAAAGCACCAGTGATACAATCTAGTATCGGTAGAGATAGTGAAGTCATCTCGGACTATAATATTCCGGCGAGACCGGCCGGTCTGTGAAAATGGAAGTGAAAAAAGATTTGGGAAATTAGGTTAAAAGAATTGATAAATTGATTGTTCATACGCAACTAAGGTAAAGCCTTAAAATTAATAATAAACCTACTCCAAAACCTCAAAGAATCTAGGAAAGGAAAGTAAATAATATCCTCAACAAATCATGTAACTTAGCTACTGTATAAAATAAAGGCACGAAGCAACTGCCTAATATCTGCGATAATTCTTGCGCCACTCCGGAACCTTCGGCACTCTGGCACTCCTTCGAACACTCTTTCGAACCATTATCGACGTCACCTACTCATCATGTTCATCATGCACATCTTCATGCATCCTTCGACCTGCAACACTCTTTCCCGCCATATCATAACACGTTTTGAGATGAAGTACCCTAATTACCCTTTTAAAAGGTGACCCTTGGTTTCATCCTATTTCACCCAAAGTTAACCTAAGTGAAAATTAAAATCAAATTTCACACTTTTGTTGCACAGTGAGCGAGAAACAAAGAAGAAGGGTTCGAGAAATTTAGGGCTTGAATCAGACAAGGATTTCTCGCACTTTTCAATCAATTGAAAAAGACAACGTTTTTGCACCTTCCAGGTTTGCAATTTTCTCACTAAGTTATGTCGTGATTTTAGGGTTTGTATCCCCTTCGATCTTTTGTGTGTGTTTTTGTTTTTTTGCGCGACACCATGGAATAGCTTGATACACTTTGCTTGTATGTCGATTTGTTGCGATTTTTGATAAATTTAGTGTGACACCCCGATCCGCCGGACGAATAGGTACGCATTATGTGCGCGTTTTAATTAGTAATAACATGATTTATAATTGTTTAACCCCTTTTCTTGTCTTCTTCTTACTTGAAATTATTTGAATTAATTGGAATTTTTTGAATTATGTGAACTATTTGATCGTACGTGAGATACGTGATTTCTTTGTGATTGCTTGTTACGTGTTTTGTGATTTTTGGCTTCCGAGCATGTTTAAGTGTCTTGTATGATTTGAGAACTTGTTCGCGTGATTATGTGTTGGTCTTGAGCTATCCGTAACCATTTACGACCGAAATACGCAACCTTATCCCTCAATACCCAAGAAATACACTTGAAATACATTGTTGGACCCATGAGCCTTAGATTGTTGACTTTCTCCTTCCCTCTTCTTGCCAAAACCGATTCCCTCTCTCTCTCTCTCTCCCTCCTCATGTGTACCGGCATCCCCAAGAAAGAAAAAGAGAAAGAAGCAAAAACTCCCAAGACTCCATTTTTGTGAAGCTCCAAGACTCAAGATCATTATTTGCTCACTTTCCTTGCTTGGTATGTATATATTTGGAATCTCCATGTTTATGTGACTTCAATTATGTGTCTTGATTATGCTATATGTGTTGGGAAGGTTGAGTTTGAACAAGATGATGAATAGTTGAGGGTTTTATAGCACATGAAGCATGATTGTATTCAATTGGTTCTTGTGGTGCATTTAGGCATTTGTGGAGGTTGTGGATGCACATTCCTTGTTCATTTATGGGTTCTCTAGTTTGGTAGTTGAATTAGGGTGTCATTGCATTTATGAGATATGTGGGTTCATGAGGATATGCATGGGAATATGAGTTCTTGCTCAATTTGTGCTTCTTGTGTGCCCTAGAGATGATTTCTATGCATGCTTGATGGTTTAGTTGGAGAATTGAGCATTATCACTTGGTCCCCTTCACCCCTACCTATGCATATATGTGTTATAATGTGTCTAGGTTGGGTTTTGATCATGTTGGTAGCTTGGAGATTGTGTTTGGATTGCATTTTGATGCCTTGATTTCAAGTTATTCCGGTTGTGCACCTCATTGCTCTTATGCGCGTTTTGATGAGAATGTGCTTTTGATCTCGGGTTTTCTTGTTGGTTTTGGATGCCTAATGTGTTCCTTTATAAGTTAACTAGTATATGAAGGTGTTGGTATTGGTTTTGAATTGTATTTTGTTGCCTTTGTGTTGTCTTGGCCGAAATGTGTGGAAAAACAGGGTTTGGTGCCGCTAAGATGAATCAACGGTCGTTGATTTTGCTTCTAAGGTTTCCAACGGCCGTTGGTCTAGTTAAAATAGAAATTGGACCTTCTGTATAAGATCAACGACCGTTGGAAAATGAAGAAGGATTGGCCAACGGCCGTTGATCTAGTTAAAATGTTTTGGGAACTACTGCCTCTGATCAACGACCGTTGGAAATTAAGACATTGGTTTCCAACGGCCGTTGGTTTGCCTCAGACTCACTGGCCTCGTTTTTCCATCGTTTCTTTGTCTAATACATTCTTATGCATGTATTCTTTGTTGTGCATGCATGTGGCTTGATTTCGTACAAGCTTTAAAGTGTTATGGTACATTATGCCCTAAGTGATACGTATGTGCATCTCATATGCATTCGTTGCATCCACGAGCATAGCCGAGCGTCATTTTGGTACATGAATGAGTCTAAGTCTTGGGTATTATGTTTGTTTGTCTCAGAGCTACCCCAGGACGTCGTTGAGCCCGAGGCTTAGGTGT
>JBBMKE010236471.1:0-14459 GCA_037834125.1 Lippia alba | reverse complement strand
ACCTAAAAAAATCACGATAAAAAACTTCTATTTATCATTATCCCTATTTCAGCAAACATCAATTTTCTCTTTGTAATGATCATATTTTTAAACGGCAAATTTTTTTTCTCCGACTAATTACTTCCCTTTTATTTTCATGTTCTCCTTTTATTTTCCTGTTCTCCAATTTTCAGATACATCACATGTTGCCGAAGAGAATCTCTGGGAATTCAAACCTTAATGGTAATTGATTTTATAGAACTCAATTGCTTTTTTTTTGTATTATAATAATTTAATTTGTATTTACTGTTACTAAAAGATAGTTTTTAGTGAATTTTGGATACTTGGAATATTGGTAAATTTTGTTATCCAAATCAATATGAACAATAAATTCTTTAGTAATACAATTTATAAGTTTTTCTATGCTGTAATTTTTCTATTCTCCACTCCATAGGTACATGCACAAGCTGCGATCTTCAAATGATAAAGAGAAGTGGGATTCAATCGACTTTAATGGTAATTAGAGGAATTATTGTAAATTTGTTTAAATTAATTAGGGCTCAAAATTTTTTGGTACATATTCTGCTTTCTTCTATTTAATTATGGCTCAAAATTTTCTGGTACATATTCTGAAAATTCTAAGATTTTCATGATTTAAAACTTATTTTTTTTGTCATTATCCAAAAAATACTAATTTTTCTTTTTGTCATTATCATATTTGAAGGTACATACTCATCCTGCGATCTCCAATTTGAAGGTGCATACTCATCCTGCGATCTCCACATAACAACAAAGAGAAGTTTCAAATGAGAAAAAGAAACTTTTTGCTTGGGATTCAACTCTTATTTGATTTTAATGATAATTAGAGATATTATTGATTTTCTTTTTTTTTTCTTCTATGTAGATTTTGTATCCATCATATAAATAGAGATTGCATCAAGTTAAATATAAATAGAGATTAAAATTTATTTATTTTAATTTTTAAGTAAAATACAAATTGCATTTTTTTGTGAACGCAGGGACGACGTGCGGCGGTGGCTAATATATATTTATATATATGGGTTATGGTCCCCAGGTTTTATACAAGACATTTTTTTTCATATCTCATTACTTAGACAAGCCAAAAGACATATTTCGATTGTACGTGTCAACTTGGAAGAACGATAGCCACACAATCATCATTAAGATTAATTTAAGTATTTCAATATTACGAATTAAGGTACATTTCCACTTTAAGATTTAATTTTCTTGATAATTCGATGTGAAAATATCTTGGTTCCATAGTGTTATGAATTTTTCTCCACATAGAAATCATGCTTTAATGAGATTGACAGGATAACAATTCAACTTGAATCAATTTGCAAAAATATCTTTGTAACACTAATTACATTTCAAATGAATGAAAATGCATTAGTACTTATGATGCATGAATACGAACACGACACAAGCATAGTGATACAAATTTTTTTAAAAATAATTTCCATGTGAGAAGTGTTGCACGCGGTAATGAATTAATGAATGGAGAACAAATATGTTGCTTAAAAAAGTCTGGCGTCTACAAAAATGAGAAACAGAGAACAAATGAAATTAATATATATTTTTGTGAAACTTCGAATTATTCGTTAATAATTGATTTTTGTATAACTTTGTAATTGATGCAAGTTAAATGGATACAAACTATTTCAAAATTGAAAAGTGAAAGTTAAATAGTTATAGGGAGAGTACCAGAAAATTCATTCTCTCCAAGATCTATTCCCTTTAAGGATGACATATTGAATAGCCAAGATGGTATGGAACCATACAAGGAATTGCTGCGCACAGATATTATCTCGAGGTAAGAAATATTCGCAAGCTCTTGGGGCAATTCGCCTGCAATAGTAAGAAGATTGATTTAGTATTAACAAACATTTCGGATTTTGTGCATTAATATTTGATTCCAGTATAATTTGAATCAACCATATAAGACTGGTGGGATCATACCTATGAAATTATTGTCGGTTAAACGTATCTCTTTAAGCTCTCTGCACTTGTATATATTTTGAGGAATTTGTCCCGAAAGTTGATTTGCTGAGAGATACAACAATTGTAGCTTCGGAATATAGTTGCATATATCACTCGGGAGACTACTGGATAGATCGTTAAATCTAAACTTAATACTTCTCATAGAAGACATGTTGAAGATGCCATACGGTATGGAACCTGTCAAGTTGTTATGCTCCAGATTTATCTCCTTTAAACGCCGCAAATTTGATAGCTCGTGAGGTATCAAACCTGTGAAAAAGTTGGAACTAATGTCCAAGGATTGAAGAAATGTTAAGTTTCCAAGATGAGGAGCAATAGTTCCACCGATGTGAAAACTAGAAAGATTCAAGGATGTAACTCTTAGATGTTTGACACCACATGAGACACCAATCCAGTTACAGAATGATGTGTTCGTGGACCAGTTCTTGGCCAAAAAAGCATAAGGGTCTGAAGTGATGGAATTTCTAAAGGCAAGCAATGCATCATGATCTGTGGTTAAATTGAAAAATGTTCTGCCTGTGAAATGCTATTGAGTAACAAAAGAAGTAGAGCAAAGGAAAAACAAGGAATCTCCATGAAATGCATGATATAATGGTATGTCTGTGCATTTTGTATTTGTATATTTATGAACCTGAAAAGGAAAAATCTTGCAGCAAGAATCACGATTTGCTTTAGCGTAGTCTACGGGCAAGAAAATCCAAGTTGCTTTAGCGCAATCTACGGGCAAGAATCACGATTTCCTAGTTGCGTTGGAAAATTGAATGTGAACACGATGAACATTCAGAGAGAAAAAGAATGGAGGCTAGGGTTTGTAAAACTGAAAATTGCAATAATGAAAAATTGTGTTTACACGGCTCAGTACATCCCCATATATACAAACACGCGTCAGCAACTAACTAGGCCACGTGGAATGGACGCTGGAGCCAATTACAACACAGAAAATACGCCTTTGCCGCGTGTAAAATAATAAAAAGAAATAAAATACAAAAATGAACCAAAAATTCAACACCCACCCTCAAGTTGGAGCCTCGCCAAAGAGGAATCCTAACTTGCAAAGAAACTTTCGAAATTGTGAACCACCTAAAGATTTGGTAAAGAGATCTGCCAATTGCTCCTTAGTGGTAATGTGCTTCAAATGTATAAATCCAGATTTAAATTGATTTCGGATGATGTGACAGTTAATCTCCAAGTGTTTGGTTCTCTCATGAAATACTGGGTTCTCCGTAATGTGAATTGCTGCTTGATTGTCACACCAAAGGGAAATAGGTATGGAAACTGGAATATGCAAATCCTTCAACAGGTAACTCAGCCACTGGAACTTAGCTACTATGGCCCCCAAACTTCTGTATTCTGCTTTCCAGGAGGACTTGCTGACTGTAGTTTGCTTCAGCATTACCTAAAAGAACACAATACCCGATCAGAGATTTACGAGTAATAGAACAAGTACCCCAATCAGCATCACTGAAAGCTGTGAGCTGAAGAGTACTAGTAGCAGGAAAGAATAATCCTGCATTTTTAGTCCCTACAAGATATCTTAAAACATGCATTGCTGCATCCCAACGTCCCTGCAAAGGATTAGAGACATATTGACTTAATTGTTGTACAACAGAACTCAAATCATGCCTGGTTAAGTTTAAGTATAAAAGTCTGCCTATCAATCTTCTATATTGAGCTGGATCTGCATAAACATCATCTTTAATGTTAGAAACGTTAAAATGTACAGAAAAAGGAGTAGAAACAGACTGAGCATCCAACATTCCAGCATCATTTACAAGATTATTGATGTATTTCTTTTGTGAAATAATCATACCATTAGTGCATCTGAAAATCTCAACACCTAAGAAATATTTAGCTTAGTCCATGTAAAAAGGCATTATTAATGTCACGTTGAAATAGACCCCAACATTTAGAGGTAGCAATTGCAATGAAGATTCTAACTGTAACAAGTTTAGCAACCGGTGAAAAACTATCATAATAGTCAATTCCAAATGTTTAATTAAAACCCTTAGCAACTAATCTTGCTTTATGTCTTTCAATTGTTCCATCAGTGTTAAATTTAACTTTAAAGACCCATTTGGAACCTATAGCTCTTTTTCCAGAAGGTAATTCAGTTACTTTCCAAGTTTTATTTGACTCAAGAGCCTTCAGTTCTTTATTCATAGCCTCTACCCATTCTGTGTATTTAGAAGCCTGTTTATAGCTAATAGGTTCTGGAATACCAGAAACATTAGCCATAAAATCAATGTAAGAAGAGGAATAAGACAAATTGTCCCCATCACAGAAAGTAGGATTAGTAGAATTAATACTAAAGGCAGTATTACAAACATAATCACTCATCCAAGAAGGAGGATGTCTAACCCTTTGACTAAGTCTAACTTCAGTATTTATAGTAATACTGGAATCATTAGTGATTATATCAATGGGTGAAACAACCTCTTCAAGCTCAACATCAGAAATATGTATATGAGGAATAGAGGTTTCTGCATTTGCATTTTCATTGTAAGGAAAAACATGCTCATAAAATTTTACATCTCTAGAAACAAGTATTGATCTTTTATCAAGATCAAAAAGTTTATAACCCTTAGTGTTACCAACATAACCTATCATAACACATCTAAGAGCTCTAGGTAAAAACTTATGCTTATTTGGCTTGTTATCAATGACATAACAAAGACAACCAAATGTCTTTAAATAATCATATGAGGGATGTTCCTTCATAAATCTAAAGTAAGGTGTTTCCTAGTTGATAACCCTACTGGGTAACCTATTAATTATGTAAGTAGCATTTAAAACTGCATCTCCCCAGAAATACAAAGGTAATTTAGACTGAAACATAAGTGCTCTTGCTATTTGGAGCAAATATTTGTGTTTTATCTCCACAACCCCATTCTGTTGTGGAGTATAAACACAAGTGGTTTGATGTGTGGTACCTCTATTTTGGAAGGGAGTTTTACAATTGAAATTTACAAACTCACTTCCATTATCACTTTTAATAATCTTAACATTTTTATCATACTTGGTTTTCACAAGATCTAAAAAAATTTCAAGGATAGAAAAAGTATGATCCTTATGAGGCATCAGAAAAGTCCACACACATCTAATAAAATCATCAACAATTGTCAGGAAAAATTAACAATTGGAATGGGTTTTAGTTTTATAAGTGCCCCAAAGATCTATATGAATAAGATCAAAGGGCTCTTTAGTTTTAATACTGCTGATAGGGAAAGGCAACCTATGCTACTTAGATTTCTGACATGTATCACAAATATAAGTGCCAGAGTCCTTAACCACAGGAAGATGCAAATAGTTCAATACACCATCAGACACATGTCCTAGCCTATTATGCCAAACACAATGTTCCTGAGTTTTAATAGCTAGGCAGTGAGTATGTTTAATAGCAGAAGTATCAAGAGTTCCCTTAAGGGAATTACAGACAAAATCAATAGAGTGCACAAATTTAATTACATCAGCAACATGCTGGGAATAAAAAAAGTACAGACAGTTATGAATTTGTCCAGAAGCAATGATCTTTCTAGATTTCAGGACCTACAAGTACCAACCAGTTTTGGAAAATATGAATTCACTATTAGTGGCATCAGTTATCTTGCCCACTGATATAAGATTAAATTTAAAATTAGGCACATATAACATATTTTCCAGAACTAGATTATTACTAAACTTAATGGTCCCAATATATTGAACCAATACAAGTGACAAGATCCATCTGACAAATATATAGGTATAGGATTCACAGGAACATGATAAGAATCAAACAACCCTAAACCAATACATATATGACTAGTTGCCCCTGAATCAACAATCCAATGCTTGGAAGTAAAATTTTCAGAATTAGCAAGCATCAAAGTTAAAGAAATACCTGAGAATTCTAAGGTGAGTGCAATTGCTCAGAACTGCCTACTCTGTTATCCTTAAAGAACTTAACAAGTTCCAGTCTAATGAGGTCAGATATACTTGAAGCAGAATTGTGAGTTACAGAATGAGTGGAATCAGAAACAAAGTCTAGATGAGTTTCAGCAGTAGTATTAGCAACATACTTAAAGGTACGTTTAGAAGAACCAACCCCACTAAACCTACTCTCTTTATAGGTTTTATACCACTCAGGCTCACCAGTAACATTGAAGCAAGAATCAGTGTTGTGTGTGTTGCTGTTACAAATGTCACAATGTCTATCAGTCCTATCTTTCCGTTTAGAACCCCTACCTATTCCATTCCCTCTATTACTGTTCACATTCGTAGCAAACATTACAGAACCACTGTTAGGATCATTAAAGGAAGCATGAACATCTCTTTGAGACTCAACTCTGAAAATGATAGAATAAGCCTTATTAACATTGAAAAGGGGATCCATGACAAGAATTTGATTCCTTAGAGCATTGTAAGAATCATTCAACCCCATCAAAAACTGAATTAACATGAAAGAGGACTGAGACTCAGATATATAATGGGTGACAACATAGGCAGCACCAGAAACACACACCGGGGGATCATTTAATTGGCCAATTCATCCCACAAGATTTTCAAACGGTTAAAGCAAGAAGCAAGGGACAAATTACCTTGAGAAATGGAACTAAGATCACGTTTAAAAGAGTAAAGTAGAGGACCATTACACTGTCCATACCTTTGTTCCAAATCATCCCAAAGTTCTCTTGCAGTGGAAGCATAGAGAAAACTTTGATGAATCTCCCGCTCCAAGGAATTCAACAGCCACGCTTTGACTGTACTATCAACATGTTTCCAGGCTTTGTAACCTAGATCCTCTGGAAGAGGTGGATCAATGCTTCCGTCAACGAATCCAAGTTTCATCTTGGATTCAAGAGCTATCTTCATTTGTATGCTGCCAAGTCAGAAAGTTCTTACCGTCCATAGTGACAGTAACAACAGATAATAGCGATGAATCGCTATTCGAAATCGTAAGAGACTCATCCTGAGAGGAAGATCCAGTAACAGTAACAACAGATTTGTTTTTATCATCAACCGACATAGTAAGAAGGATGTAAAACTCACAGAATAATCGGTAAAAACGAGTAAAAGAGGCAGATCTAAGATTGTATATCTCAGATCTGAAAGGAAAACCACCGGAAAAGACAGATCTAAGAGCGTAGAACACAGATCTGAAAACGTAAAACCACAGATCTAAAGGAAATAATCGGTAAAAAGGCGTAAGAGACAGATCTAAGATGAGAAATCTAAGATCTGAAAGAAGAACACAATAGAACAACACCAAATCTGAGATGAAAGTTCTCAGATCACATAATCACGAATCTGAGATGAGGAAGCTCAGATCCGCGAAACACACAACGCGGAAACACTGAATCATTAACCAAAAGCGCAAGAGAAAGAACCATGATCAAGAGATCTGCTCTTGATACCATGAACACGATGAACATTCAGGGAGAAAAGAATGGAGGCTAGGGTTTGTAAAACTAAAAAACTTCAATAATGAAAAATTGTGTTTACACGGCTCAGTACATCCCATATATATAGACACACGTCAACAACTAACTAGGCCATGTGGAATGGACGCTGGAGCCTATTACAAAAACAGAAAACACGCCTTTGCTAACTATACATAAAAGCGTGTAAAGTAATTAAAAAAAGAATAAAATACAAAATAAACCAAAAAAATTCAACAGGATGATCCAATTAAGTTATAAATATCATCAATTTGGTAAAAGTTAGATATTAACTATGATGCATGGATACGGACACGGCGACACGGACACGATACGACACAGATACGGCGACACGAACACGATACGACACGGATACGGCGACACATATTTTTTCTTAAATTTTCTATGTGAGGAACACGACACGACACGACAAAATGATATTTTTAGAAGTGTTGGTGTATTAAATGATATTAATATATAATATAAACTATAGTTTAATCTGAAGTGTAATATTTTAATCCGAAGCTAAATATTCGACTTATATAAGTATGTGTTTGCTTCAGTCAAACTCCATTTATTGTTCGAATAAATAGCAATTGATGATTGGTTATGCCTGCTTTTGGTTTCCTGTTTTATTTAAGTGGTTTATCTTTTGTTGCACTCACTCACTCACATTGCACGTGTATTTTATTTTATAAGAAATTGCAATCTTGGTCCCAAACACAATCGAATTTGCAAATGTGAACTCAAACTGGTGGAAGTAATCAAAAGTAATCCTACAAAATAACTTTCATTAGCAAAATAAGATATACAATTAGTTTCTCGACAAAACAAGCATCTAAATGTCGCGTTCTCGTCAATGAATCTAGAAAAAATCACCAGCATCTTTCTAAATGTTACACTTAACTATTTTTGAAGAAATCGTAGGGAATACTCTACCAGAGTTTTTGAACAAAAATGTAGCGTGATTTCTAAGGGTGAATATGTTCAGATTTAATGTCAACTGTGTTGATATTATAAATCAAATTGAAGTTCTCAATGTAAAAACACAATTATGGTTTTGAAATTAAAATTTGATAATCAACAAAGATAGAATCACCGGTTAAATACGCCAAACAATTGAAAAAGCATTGCAGACGAATTCTTATGGCTTCCGGCTGCCAATTGCGTGGAATGGGGTATGGCCTTTGTTCAATTTTGAGAGAGGAATATGATCACGGTGGTCTTGACTCTTGGATCACCATCACAGAGGAAAAATCGATAGTTTAAGTTAGTTTTATATGAAATATTCCTGAAATATTTGGCGAAAAAATATAAAAGAGATTAA
The DNA here is from genome assembly GCA_037834125.1 of Lippia alba. NCBI lineage: Eukaryota > Viridiplantae > Streptophyta > Magnoliopsida > Lamiales > Verbenaceae > Lippia > Lippia alba. Next base: position 5,717 of record JBBMKE010236471.1, on the reverse strand, counting down.
GTGTAAGATTTTTCAAAGATTATGAGGGAAATCATACCGAATTAAAAGTTAGGGAACAAAGACACTGGACCCTAACTATTTATAGGAGGTTAAGTAATAGCAGGAGTCTTCGTACACCTAATTGCATTATCTTAGGAGTTTGTTTATTTGATTAGTTCATTCATGTAAATCCAAAATGTATTCTGTAATCTATTTATACTCAGCGTAACACAACACAATCAATTAACACAGCAATTATATTACATTATCTATTTAGTTGGTTGTAAATGGATATTCTGTATTAAACGTAATGTTGATGGTTCTATTGACAGGTGCAACGCGCAGCTGGTTGCCAAGGGATTCCATCAAAGGCCGGATGTTGACTTTCATGACACCTTCAGCCCTGTGATCAAACCAACAACAATTCGGGTGGTTCTTACAATTGCTGTCAGCCAAGGCTGGGTATTGCGTCAGCTTGACGTTAATAATGCATTTTTGCAGGGCCGGAAGCAGTTTTCATGGTCCAACCTCCCGGATTTATCAATAAAGATTGCCCTCAGTTTTTTTGTAAGCTACATAAAGCCCTGTATGTCCTCAAGCAGGCGCCCCGAGCATGGTATCATGAATTTCGCAATTTCCTAATCCTGCAAGGCTTTATGAATTCCTTAGCTGACTCCTCACTTTTCATTCTCAATTCTTATGATATTGTTCTTTACGTGCTGGTCTATGTCGATGATTGCCCAGATCAATCGGTAGTATCCAAATTCATTGATGTCCTGGCTGCCCGATTTTCACTAAAGGACTTGGGTCTTCTCAACTACTTTCTGGGAATTGAGTGGACCAGCACTCCCAGCGGTCTAATGTGATCACAAAGGAAATACATTCATGATCTGTTGCATCGTATGGAGATGGCAGGCTCCAATCCAATCAGCACGCCCCTCTCCCCATGCAATGAATTGTGCCTTGATTCCGGCACCTCTCTCACCTATCCAAGCGAATATTACTCCATTGTTGGCGGCTTACAGTATCTCACATTGACCAGACCCGATATCGCCTTTACGGTTAACAAATTGTCCCAATTTATGCATCGCCCAACTTCGGACAAATTGTCCCAATTTATGCATCGCCTAACTTCGGTGCACCTCCAGGTCGTAAAGCGCTTATTACGTTATTTGCGTGGCACTTCAGACTTCGGAATAATCATTCGCAGAGACAGCCCAATTGATCTTCTAGCCTTTTCCGACGCTGATTGGGCAGGCAACAAAGATGACTACTCCTCAACCAGTGGTCATATCATTTACCTCGGTGTGAACCCGGTATGCTGGAGCTCAAAGAAGTAACGTACCATTGCACGATCATCTACAGAGGCAGAGTATCGTGCGGTTGCTTCCACATCTCTGCTGAAATTCGGTGGCTATGCTCCTTATTATCTGAGCTGGGGATTTCCCTTCCGCGGGCAGCAACCATCTTTTGTGACAACATTGGTGCTACACACCTATGCTCCAATCCCGTCTTTCACTCCCGAATGAAACATATAGCCTTGGATTTTCATTTTGTACGGGAACAGGTTCAGCGTGGACCTCTTCATGTTCGCCATGTCTCTTCAACTGATCAGCTAGCGGATGCATTCACGAAAGCTCTTCCCCGTCATCAGTTCTTGACCTGTCGAGACAAGATTGGAGTCTCTCATAGAACCTCCATCTTGCGGGGGCATATAGGAGGTTAAGTAATAGTAGGAGTCTTTGTACAACTAATTACATTATCTTAGGAGTTTGTTTATTTGATTAGTTCATTCATGTAAATCCAAAATGTACTCTGTAATCTATTTATACCGAGTGTAATACAACACAAATCAATCAACACAGCAATACAATTCTCTACACTATTAACTTCACATTATACTAATTTACATTTGCACCTCATTTAATATTGAATAATTACAATTGGTACTTCTTTTGGTGAAAATATTATACAATTTATTCTCTTGAATTTATAAAATTACAAGTAAACTCATTCCATTTAGGTTTTGGTGAAATTATTCTTAAAATGACTATATTTCATGATCGTTGCTAATTAATTCCTCATAATAATTCTCATAAAAAATTTCATCTGAGAATAACCTATGGATTGTTGTGAAGAACTAACTTTACGAATACCCGAATAAATTTATTTATAACAGAAAGGTAGTTTGTACAGTATTTTCATCTATGTGAGTATGAGATATAACCCAATTTCACTAGAAACGTATTTATAATTTTTCAAAGCCATCGAAATTACGTGGACGAGAAAAATTGAACTATATTAATTCTTATTTTTGAGCTTTCATATACAATTTGTTTAGAATCCAAGTATTAAAATAGCAAAATTAGGCATTAAAATGAAATAAATCCAATACCTGCACTATATATATTAATTTCCAGAAAACTTACTCATTTAGATGAGTCAGAAATTTTCTAACGCAATTTTTAAAAATAATAAGTTGAAGTTCAAATTTACTTTTAAAATAGAGAAAAATATTTTTTTTTGCCATCTGAACTTTGTCACTTTTCATAATTTACCATTCCAATGAATTTTTATTGCAAACCGTCATCCAATCTTCGCATTTGTAACATACTGCCGTCTAAACTTTTTTTAGAAGTGTTTATTTGAATTCAACACTTCTATACGTTTCTCTCTCTTTTTTCTCTCCCTCTTTTCTTTTTCTTTGTTTCTAAACCCTAGTTTAGGCAACTCGATTCAATAGTTAATTGAAGGTTTGATCCGGCGGTGGACAATACTTATTGCTCTACAGCCGGATTAATTCAAATCTACATCGTTTTTAATTTTTCAGATTTATTTTGTCGTTATCCGCCCAGATCTGTTGCCAATCTTCTGTCGTCATCGTCACTCAACCAGCGGGATCTGCTTCGCCGTTGATTTGTTTTTTGGTGCATAGACGATTTGTTTTGCAATTTTTTTCATTTTTTTGTTATGTTTTATTTCGTTTCTTGCGTATGGAAATTTTATCTATTCCGTATAGAATTTTGTTCCTTCCCTATGAAAGTCTAGTTAGTTTCTTTAGATTCAGTTTTATCTTTTTCTGTGATTATTTGAGAAATTTTTTGGCCGACTGTTGTAGGCCAAGATAATTGTTCTTCCCAATTCAGAGAAAAGATGGCTGCGAATCAATTCGGAGAAAAGGCAGCTACGAGAAAAAAAGTTGAATCCTATTATTAGGGTTCTTTTTTCGCTTATTACACTTGATGCTAATATAATAACTCACAGATTTGTTGGAATTGCGACTTCGGCCTGTGTTAATTCTTATTCTTTTGTCGATTCATGATTTGCAATAATATTCCCCTTTGAGAAATTTGTTTTTTAAAAAAAAAACTTGCAAAAAGAGGAAAAGTTCCAATGACAAAAAAATATATCCCGTTAAAATATTCTATTTGACTCAGGATTTTTGTTAATGTTAAACACTTCATTTCTCTCTTCCACTAATATAGGTATGTTCCTTAATAAAATAATTCTCATTAATATTAGGGATAATTGATGGTGTAGGATTTGGTTATGAAGGTCCTATCACTCAATCATTCTCTATTTGTGTGAAAGGGAGGGGAAAACCATCACATGCATGTGAGCCTCAGGAACTGGGTTCCCGTTGAGCGTGGATTCTACCAGCTAGGGTAACACCAAGGAAGAAGGTGAAGCTATAAGAAGCTTGAATATGCAGCAATGGGGCTTCCAGTTCAGTGCCTTGTCAGTGAAGAGAGTGAATTCTCTGCTGAGAAGAAGACGTAAGGAAGGTGTAGTGATGCCTTCCGATTTATAGTTTAGGGGTGAGGGTAATCGTGTAAAAGGACCCTTGTGGTCCTGAAAAATGTGTCGCCCTAGACACGTGTCAAGGTATGAGAACTTGATGGTGACGTGCATGAGTCACTTTCACCTTTTTGGGCCGTTATACCCAGCTGTTGTGTCAGAGGTGGTTAGGTGAGCGCTTACCCAGGGTGTGGAAATACCCTTCGAGCATGATGCTGGAGGAACAGGCTGCGAGCGGGACGACCACGAGGATACTATCCCGAGGGAACCTAACACCCGAGGTGGTTGGCAAGAACCGAAGCTGGGCAAGAGCCATGAGCTTCTTAACAGCGAACGTAGCACTGGGGCGAGGGATGTCTCGGTAGGAACCCCCTGGAAGCGTGCCACGTGGATGATAAATATCTGAGCATATTTTGGGTCCGTCAATAATAGCAACCGATTCCAAAATACGGTGAAATTACGAATTATATCCTAAAATTTGAAAAATTATGAATTCTCCTAACTAATTATATCCTTCGGTGAGTTTAAAATAATGTATAATTTATCATTTTACCCTTCATATCTTTAAATTCAATGGTTTATATGTAATAAATAGTCAAATGGTAAAAGGGTTAATGCAAATACTAAATTTTTTTAATAAATTGGACGTGCATGTTTATATTGAAATGTTATTCTTTTTAGGAAAGGTAAATGTACTAGGAATCGCCAACGCTTGAGATATTTATTCAAATAGCTTCGATGAATATTTTTGTAAATTTATTAATATGTTGATTAATATTTGTATATTTGTTATAATTTTCTATTTAGAAGAAAATTTTGTTATTTAAACAAATAAATTAAATAAATTTATGCAAAATAAACATAAAATTAAGACTAGAACATGAGATCGAATTTGTAAGTTTTATATTATACTTTATAACAATAACTATGCATGAAACATCTATTTTGATTTATATTATAAATTAATATAAATGTTAAATTAAATTTGTAATTTTTTAATTACATTACAAATATATCAATTCTAATATTATTATAATATACCCCTAAGGGTAAATTAAAATTTTTAAAGATAATTTTGGTGACTTCATGAAAATTTAACACTGTAATTAACAATTGAGACAATATGTGAAAAAGAGTGAAAATCTAAGGAGGAATTTGTAATTGCTCAAAGTTTATGAAGAATTCGTATTTTTACCATATCTCGGGAGTTATTCGTAATTTTCCCTTATAATTATATATATTTGTATTTTTCTTTCCTAAATTATAAATTTCTTAATTTAGCTTTCGAACAAATCCTTCTTATGTCATTTTTAACCATATTGAGATATTTAGATCTAAGACAACTCTTCGAACAGATACAAATGTGGAAACTCAACCCGATAAGCTTTAAAGTTTAATCTAACCGTTCTTAGCTATAATCCTAAAAGTGCTTTAAAGTACGTAGTGTAGATAAAGGGATTAGTTCAAAAAAATTTCTAACCTAGATTCGATTCGGTCGAACCCAACCAACTAAAAACGCAAATGCATTACACTTGTCATTTGATTGGTCATTCATTTAAATTCGGAAGAAACAGATCTATCCCACCTCTTCCTCCAAATTTTGGAAGAAAAAAAGGAAGACCTAGAGCAAGAAGGCTTGAAACTTGTAAATACATGTAAATATAATATTATTTTTAACATATTATTGATGTTGAAATGTAAAGCAATTGACTTAAAATGAGTAAAATGGGGGATATTTTTATTATAATAAGATAATTTCTCAACAAAAACCTTGCACAGCCCAATTCGGTTAGTAGTATAATCAATAAGGATAACAGTAGGGCTCAAGTAAACATTAAAACATTTTTGGTAGAGCATTGTACCTTTGCTGTCAAATATTTCCTTAAAATACACTAAAGGACAACTCGAATAACACTTACCTGCCATGAAAGGTTGTGGCA